>MU105654.1:1377187-1662720 GCA_012274485.2 Sinapis alba | reverse complement strand
TTACACCCTAATACGTCGAGAAGACTTACATTTAAGTCTTCTAGTGTAATATGTTTAAGAGACTTAAGTCTTCCAATACCCTAAACAAAAAGCCAAACTAAATATCAGTAAACCCTACACTAAACTTAAAATCAACTCCAAAACTGTTTAATATACACAAAACTAAACAAATATATGTAAAAAACGATTTTTGAAAAAAATTAGTTAGGCTTCCAAAATCTAACCCTAAAGATACATACAATACTAGCACATATGTTTCCAAACCCTAGACCAAAGAATATCATGAGATGATACATTCACTCATCTATGTTGAAAACAATCCAATTTTACCAGATTTTATTTTATATCACTTACAAATGTTTATTATTACATGATTTAGATTTTTCCCACATCAAAATATTTTTTATGTAATTTATTAATTATTTTTAAGATTTACTAAACGAGAAGACTTACATGTAAGTCTTCTCAGAAGACTTACAAAATCGCAGAAGACTTAAAAAACACGGAAGACTTAAATAGGCTATGAAGGTAAAAACGCATACACTTTTTTTTTTTTTGTCATAAGGGGCCTGTTGTAATTTCACTACTCTTTTAGGTTACTTTTGCATTTGATTGATGTTTGGGTACACTTTTGTATTTGAATTCAAGTTTTAGGTTGGTTTTGGCAATTTTCCTTAAAATTAATAAGGTAAATTTTTTAAAATAATATTAATAAATGAAAAAGTTTATTATAATATAAAATTGAAAACTGAAACACTATACTAATACGAGATAGATTTAATACTCTATTAATATAATTCTTATATTTTTTTTTATAATAAAATTATATGGTAATTCTTTTAAAATAATATTAATTAATAAAAACAATTCTTATAATATAAAATTAAAAATTATATTAATACAAGACCAGAGTTAGTACTCTATTCATATAGTTCATAATAGCATTGATTATAATAAAATTGACATGCTTAAAATAGGAAAAAGACTTACAACACGAGCGAGGAATAATAAAACTTGTTTGTTGTATTGTTGGTTATTTTATATTTTAAGTATTTAATTTTTCATTTTCTTTTCCAAATACATGTGTTTTACGTAGTACTATAAATGTGAGTTAATTAGTTTTGTGTATTTTTTCAACATGAAGACAAATTTAGTAAAGAAAATCAATATAAATGATAAGTTCTAAAATTGATAAGGTCGAAGATGGAAAATATAACTTAAATTGAATGTAAAAGAAAATTATTTACAAAATAACTATATGTATTTTTTACGGTATGATAAAAAATTTACAATGTATGATAACAAATTTCTAAGAAAATTTATTCAAAAACATGTTATTTTGATATAATAAAACTATAATAATGATAGCACGTTATTAAAAAATAATATATATATATATATATATATATATATATATATATATATATATATATATATATATATATATATATATATTACTTTCTGATATATAGTTCGTTAATCAAATTTAATTAAAATAGGATGTATTAAAGTAATTAAAAAAATGAAAATAATAATGTTAAAATATCTAAAATATAATTAATTTTGAAAATATTGGCAAAACGAATCAGTGTTTAATGAAATAGTGCAGTGATTGAAAAAAATTAAGGATGAATTTGTTCGGTTAAATAAATTTTGAGCTTTATGTTAAAAACAAAGCTATATGTGAGAAATTGATTTGTTATTTGACAAAATTATGGAAACTTGTAATTAATTTTCTTCTAAATAAAATAAAGTGATAGATAAAATAAAGCGCAAAATAGAAAATGTTTTTGGTTTATTAATCCTAGGATTTTTATTAATCACAAATTATGTCATAAAAAACTTTTGGAAACTTAAACTAAAATTTATAGAACTATCACGGTATTTCAAAACTCTTTTAAAATTATATAACATCAAGACTTTTATTTAAGTATTTAAAACTTAAAATTTTATTTTAATAATTATGATGATTATTCAAAATTACAAAATTATAAATATAATATATAATTTTCACATTGTGTTTATATCCGCGAAATCACGGGCAACCATCTAATTTATTATTATTTATGGAATGGCTGTAATACGTGTCATCCATTTAAAAGGTTCCAGCTATTAGCTACCAAACAAGTTTGCTAATTTAGCCACTTATATAACAAACAAATGGTGATATTAATGGTGAAAAACCCAATAACACCTACAATAGATGGACAATCGATGTTGGCACAAAAAAAGAAAGATGTGATAATCGATTCAGAAATTTTACCTGACGTGGTGAAGATCTAACTGAGATGCATGTTCACTGGATCTCCATCATTGTCTAGCTATTTAATTTCAGTGGAAAAATAATCGGCAATTAAATTATTTATTTACTGAGAAATGTCATACAAAGGGTAGCGAACTTTCTGTATATAAGAAAAGAAAGAAAAGAGGGGGTTAGACCATTTTCATCAGGGGCTCCTAGGAAGGGTTTCTTAGCGGGATTTAAGAACCGGTTTTTAACTTTAACAAAGAAAAAATTAAGAACCGGTTCTTAAATAAGAATTTAAGAACCGATTATTAACTTTTTCTTTGTTAAAGTTAAGAAGCGGTTCTTAAATCCCGTTAAGAACCCCTCCCTAAAAACCCCTCAATGGACATGCTCTTAGTGCACTAAGTTACAAAAGAGGTTTGCTCTTTAGTGTGTATATTCTTCCCCATCTATTATATAATGTTAACCGAGAAGGGAATTACATAAAACTTTTGACTATCCAAAACCCCACAACGCACTAGTAGAGACATCTAGTGGAGACACTGATAGGGTCATTGATATCAACTGAGTCATTGGGTGTCTGGTTCCTTTTTGGAAAGGAGACTATATCTTTCACCAGAGAGAAAGGTGTATGGGTTTCACAACAAAAAAAAAAATCGATTTAACCTTAAACAAAAAGCTCATTATACACATTACTTTTTTTTTTTCTTTTAGGTTGGAGGGCTTTTAAGATTTATCTGCTTTTTCTTTCCACTAAAATTGGTTTTCGAATTGACCAAAAAAATGGTTTTTGAAATTCTTTGAACTTGCAGTGCCATGCATTTCAACCTTGCATATAACTGTCCCATTCTATTAATAAACATAGTTTTTACACACTATTCTTCCTTTTTCCACAACAACAAGAACAAGAAGTCGTCCACAAAATCATTAACCTCTTCCATTGATCACTTCCGCCTCCCTCGGCTATGGAATTTTCATGGAATGAAGAAAATGGCCACATCATACGTCAGAAAAGAGAAGAAGAGGAAGAAGAGACTGATAAGGCAAAGGAAGATAGCTTGTTGATAGCAGAGCGTATCAGAGAGTTAGTGGAAGATGACAAGAATTTAGAGGAGAAACGGGAAATAAAGAAACTGGACACGCAGCCTGTTAAGGCCAATAGGGACATCTTTAATGAAAAGGGAAACCATTCAAAAGATGAAAATGTAGATCCTCATCTTAGGTAAACGTCATACGCTTCTGCAAGTGTATATAGAGTTTTTAAGAAAAAAAAATAGTGTATATAGATTTATTTTTTTGGCTTTAAGGGTTTATCTAATCAGATATGTTTTACTATGTTTGTAGATTATGCAATGGTTGCAGCTATGAGATTGAAGATGGACTATCTGTCAGTGCATTTGGTTTTATTTGGCATTCTCAATGTTTATGTTGCCTTTACTGCCACAAACCAATTGCACTGAACGAGGTTTATCTCGTTTTTAATTTATTGTTACATTAGTTTGATTACCCCCTTGACTTTTCATTTTGTTCTCTAATTTATAACTCCTTAGATTTCGAACTCAAAGAGAAAGTTTCACAGACTTTGCTACAAGGAGCATCGTCGTCCAAACTGTTATATATGCAGCAAGAAAGTAAGATAAAGTCTCAACAGTGACTTTATAAACTGAAAGTAACAAAAAAATTGAAGACATGAATGTAAAATGTAGTTTGTATAATTGCTCTTTCAGATTCCTTCAACTAAGGAAGGTATAAAGTATCACAAGCATCCGTTCTGGGAGGAGAAATACTGTCCTTCTCATGACGATGATGGAACTGCCAAGTGTTGTAGCTGTGAAAGACTACAAGTAGTTAACTAGTTTTTTACTTCCAATAGTCAATAGACCAACTATAGTTTTTGACTTGTTATAATTGTTTCTTTTGCAGGCTTATGAAACAGAGTATGTAATGCTTGCTGACAATCGGTGGCTCTGCCTAGAATGTAAAGAAACCGCGGTTATGGATACAGATGAATGCCAATCATTGCACTTTGAAATCCGTGAGTTCTTCAAAGGCTTGAACATGAAGGTTGAGAAAGCTATTCCTCTTCTTTTGGTGGGGAAAGAAGTGCTGAATCAAGCTGAGGAAGAGAATGCTGTGAGTGTATTGCTTAAACTTAAACCCTTTTTTTTTCATCTCTGTTTCACACATATGTTGTTGTATGTAACTAAGTTTCAACACAAAGCAGAATGGGGTTGTAACCAGAGGTATTTGCCTGTCTGAAGAGGAGATGGTCACAAGGGTAAGCCATTAACTGAGATCAAGATGATACTTTTACAGACTAAAACTAGACTGCCCCTTCTTTTCTAAAACTTTGTTCCACATATGTATATAGGTCCCAGGAGAGCCAAACAAGCAGTTGGTTGTCATGGCTAGAGAAGAATCTCAAAGGGTTGTTCGAAATTACAAGGTCATTGCAATTCTCATCCTAAATGGACTTCCTAGGTTGCTAACTGGATATATATTGGCTCACGAGATGATGCATGCTTATCTTAGACTCAAAGGTAGGTATACTAAATAGTCAAATATGAAGTTCCAATTTTGTATTCACAATGAGGAGATGCATTAAAAATGGTTTTGGTTGAGCACACAGGTTATAGGAATCTTGACACGGTTCTTGAAGAAGGAATATGCCAAGTTTTAGGACACATGTGGTTGGAGTCTCAGAGATGCCCCAATATTAATGCTGCATCATCATCTTCTTCCCGAACTAGTCCATCTGATACCACATCAAAGATAGGAGACCAATCTGATTTCGAGAAAAAGCTAGTGGAGTTTTGCATTAATCAGATAGAAACAGATGAATCACCGGTCTATGGTAACGGGTTCAAGAAAGTTAACGAGATGATGCTCTCGAATGATTACAACATTAAGGACACCCTGAAAGGCATTGCTATTGCTTCCAAGACTCTACTCTACCAGCAGGTAGGAAAATAACTCCAACAAAGAAGTTGGAAACACATATGAGCTTACATGTGATGTTTCAATACTTGCTACTCTGACAGAGTGGTGGTACCTGGCTAGGATCTGGCCTCAGATTTCTGCAATGTAGGAAGAGAAAACAGAAACCTCGATACCTGAAGTTCATTAGCAAAAATCTCCATGTAGAATTTAGCCAGAACTTCATTCCAAGTCTTACAAAATGTACATCTATCCATTAGAAAAAAAAAAGAAAAAAAAAAACTTATAAAACAAGTAAAATGCTCTGAGTCTGATAGATATTTTTGTAGTTGTACAATGCGTAGAAGTGTCCATGTTTTGTAGAAAAAGTTTGAAGAATAAGTGAAACATAAACAATGTGTTCTATAAATGTATATACAGCAAAATGCACTCACTAAGATTTCATAATAATAATAATATAATTATTGGGAAATCGGCTTATTCCTATCTCAACACATGGGGTTCCGATCAGTACATAAACACATAATTTATGCAAATATATACATGAACACTTAGTTAATTCAAATTTTATACACGAACTAACAAAATTTGGCCTTTGCATACATTGACCAATTGTCCTGTTAGTCAAAAGTAACGAAATCTGAAATGTGCGTTGTGTGTCGCTTACTTGGTTTTTTAAGTTTTAAATAATTAATAAAAACCATTTTTAAAAAGAGGTAGAAGGTAGGAGTCAAACCAGGGTTAGAAAAATACCTCATCAAGAGCTAAACCACTGTGCCAAACCTGATTTATTGATTTTAATCCCATTTGTTTCCTATTTATACCTAATGGATATTTCATTCAAGTATTAGAAGAATAAATACTTTTTCGATATAGCAAATTTGGTTTACCAAATTGTTAGGCACGAGTTCTCCAAGACTCCAAGTCACTGCTTCTCAAAAGGAACATAATTACCTGGATCACAAACAAATTTTAGTAGTGGCTGGGTTTCTTCGAAATAGGTCAATTGTTCAATTTGATAACTGTAAGAGAGAAGCCGATAGGCCAAACCCAAATAGAGTTTGTCCAATATGATAAAGAAGAAAGCCAATCAAGAGACTTATGTACTCTGCATTCAGAGGAACAAAACAAAGTTCCAACGTTTTCACAACCGATTTGATACCCTCTTATCCTTAACAGCTGACTCATGACATTTACAGCTAGCACTCTTAGAGAAGATCTAGAGGGTTCCATAGCATCTATATAAACTATGTAATAGCCCTTTGTAAACGTTAAACTGAAATAATATTACTCAAGAAATCCTTTGTCTTATCACCTTTCACAATAACTATGAAAAAAGTTTCCAGTAATTGTAAGAGAACGTTAGAAACATAAATGATTGCAAATAAATTCAAATTCAAACAAGAGTAAATTAGAGATTTTAGCAAGAGAACAAACTCTCGATCTCTATCAATATATAAAAAAATATTTCTTCCACAAAAAAGAAACAAAACAAAAAATATTTGATTTTTTGAAAATATTGTTTGGAAGATTAGTCAAACACGGAAAGAAAAAAATATGTGAATAAAATATCTATTAGGTATAAATAGGAAATAATTGGGATTATAAAAAAGAAGAATTTCCTACGATAACCCTTTTTAGTTTATTTTCACAAAAAAACATTCAAAGAGAAAAATAGTCAAAATGTTTTATTAAAGAGGTAAACATACACTTATAATTTTACAGTTAACTAATTTATAGTTGATTTAGAGTTAAGGGGTAGGGTTCTGGGAGCGAAATTTCAAATATTAAAAAATAAAAAATAAATATTACATTTTCAAAATATAAATGGGCTATTTTGATCATTTTTAAGGGTTATTTCTGTGACAAAAACTTGAAAATGCTATTTGAGAGAATTTCCCTTATAAAAAATAAGTTGAGCCTAGCACAATCGTTTAGCTTCTGATAAGTATTGCACATACCCAGGTTCGACTCATGATATGTATGCAAAAGCCAAATTTTGTTAGTTCGTGTATGAAATTTGAATTAACTAAGTATTCATGTATGTATTTGCATAGCTTATATGTTTATACTGATCGGGACCTCTTTACAATTTTTTAAAAATGGGTTTTTATTTATTTATTAATTATTAAAACGTAAAAAAACACATAAGCGGTACATATCAAACAACTCATATTCCATTACTTTTGACTAACATGCAATTGATCAATGTATACAAAAGCCAAATTTTGTTAGTTCGTGTATTAAATTTAAATTAACTAAGTATTCATGTATATATGTACTTACCGGGACCTCTGAACTCTGCTTCAATAAGTTTTAAAACCGGAAGCACAACAATATCAACATCTTCGCTTAAGACAACCGATTCATCATATGCCTTCAGCTCCAACCACCGGTCTCCTCATGACTTAGGTGATGGCTCTTTCTTGTGAGTCTCTTGAACCAGGAGCACAATAACTCCAACGCATGTTCTTAAGCCAACTGGTTTTACTTACAAGCTGTCTCTCTATTGCTTCAACATCCTCTCTAATTCTTGTAGCATATGGTTCAATCCATATATTGCTGAGCAATGGGAAATGATCTTTACTTCACTTCATGGTTTGATGTGTGTCTCTTAACATTTCTATGTTCCTGAACGTCACTCAAACTCAAGCAAAGATTAGATCACCACATTGATATCAGAACTTGTAACAACATCAAGTCTGGTCACCAATGCCATAAACACAAAACTATGGACTGAAACATCAAGTTAACTATCCAAGCAATGCAACTCTCTGAATCCTAATCAAGATCAATCATTAAGACTATAAATTTAGGCAAAACAAACTACAACACTTAGATCTAATCCAGAAACAACAATTTTTAAACACAATCTTTGGAACCTTTTCATCAAAATCACATCTCAGATTTTAAGCACTTCACATTTTAAAAAAACACATCTAGGCAAAGTAATATCTAGACAGCCTCAAAACATATGAAAGTTCATTAAAGCATCATTATTTTAAATGAAAGAAAGCCCATTTACCCCTAAGGAATCTGAGCTGATTCTTTGTACCTCTTTCTCCAAGAGTTCTTCTTGAACTTTCTTGGTTCATGTGATGGTGCAAGATCTAGCTCCTGTCCAGGGTGTGACCCTCTTTCTTCAGTGGTCACCTCTCTGCCCTCTCCTTTCCTCCAGCTTCTAGCATCCCATGAAGACCAGAACTGTTTCGTCCTTGTGCACTCCATCTACAAGTTTTGGCAGTTTCACTGGTCTTCAAATGGCTTTGTTGATGTTGGTGGAGGTAGGAACAAGGATGAGGAACGCCCAAAGACACCTTCTTTAGCTTCATGGTCGTGGTTTCTCCATCTTAAATTAGCTTTAACTAGTAGATAAAATTGTCTTCAATGGCCTGTGAGAGACTGACTTAAGAATGATGAGAAATGCAGAAGCTTTCAACATGTTTTAGGAGTTCTTGTTCTGATACCATGTTAGAATTTGATGAGTTATAGGATGAGGATGATGGTCAGGTTAACCGACAATGAGATATTATGCAAAAGTATAAGTGAGAATAGTGTGAAATGAACAGTACAAACTCAAATTATTGTTATGAATGCTTCCTTCCAATTTTTTATCTCTATTTTATTTCTCCATGTCAATAATAATGTAGTTCGAGCAAACTATCTTACAAATCTGCTAACAGAAAAACATTTTTTACCTTTTTTAACCTAACTTTATTCAATTATGATTGGGTTTTAAATCCCGCATTAACTTTTTTATATGAATGTTAAGAAAAATGTAGACAGGGGCGGATCTACAGTTTTAGGTACGGGGCACATGCCCCCGACTACTTTATAAAATTTACTTAGGTAGATGAGTAAAGAATTAACTTCGGTAGAACAATTTGTAAAAATGTCTCCGGTTAACTCCAACACCTACTGAGTTCGAAGCTCCCTACTTGTATTTTTGTCTTCTGGCTGTGTCATTAATGAGGCTTGACACGTTTACTTTTGTTGTATCTTTCTGTTTAATTTGATTGTTAATATTATTCTTTTCTTTCTTGTTGGAATATCTTTTCTTTATTTTTATTTTTCATAGTTCTTTCTATTATATTTTATGCTTAGATTTCAATTTGTTTTGAAGCACATTTCATTGTTTTAAGAATAGACATTGTAAATGAACAATTCTAATTAATATTATAATAAATAATTCATTCATTTCAACTTAATTTTTAGAATTTAGCTCTTTAAGGTATTATGTCCAAAAATATGTATGAAATTGACATACTGTTATATATATGTATATATAAAAATTTGAAAATCCACTTTTCTATATATTTCCAAATTAATTATAACAGTATTGTAACTGATAACATTTTTAAAATATATATAATCTTAAAATTTTAGCATGAGTTGAATAAAAATAGTGTTATTGTTGTTTTTACAGTTTACAGTTGTTTATTTTTATTATTAACAGTTACTCCCTCTGTTTCAGATTAAGTGTCGTTGTAGAGAAAAAAATTCGTTTCAAAATAAGTGTCGTTTTATAGTTTCAATGCAAAATTTATTGATTTTTTATTTTAATTTATTTTTCTATTGGTTGAAATGTGGTTAGGTGTATTGATAGTTGTGTTTTTATTTTGGAAATGTACAAAATTAAATGTTTTCTTAATCTGTGTGTCCAAGTCTAAAACGACAACTAAAATGAAACGGAGGGAGTATAACATTTATTAATAAATTATTTAATTTTTATTATATTAGTTTAATATTAATTATATGCCTCCGTCAAATAATTGGTCTTTCTCCGCCACTAGTGAGTGTAGATAGTTTCAAGTAAAAGCTATAACTTTAGAACTAGAACTTGATCCGCTGTCTCGCTTAGTTATTTAATTTAACTTATGTTAAACGTAAACTCATAAACCACTAGTTTTATTAAAAAAGTCTCATGTATATTTTTTTTTATTTACATATAGAGTATAATATATTATTTTATAATATAAATGTTTGATAATAAGTCTTTTTATTTTTACATAATATTTTATTTTAAAAAAAATTATAAGTTAATGCAATTTGATGTAATTATACTATTCATATATTAATTTGTTTTTTTTTGTTAGTTTATTTTAAAATAAAACAACACACTAAATTTTTTAATTTTTGCATTAGTTTTCTATGAATTATAATTTGGGCAATTCTCTCAAATAGTTCTTTTTAAGTTTTTGTCACAAAATAGCCCCAATGAAGAAAATGACCAAAATAGCTTCTTTTTATTTTGAAAATTTTAATACTTATTTTTATTTTTTGAAATTTGAAACCCTAACTCAATATGTCACCCTTTAACTCTAAACCTTAAGTCTAAATTACTTAACCATGGGGTATAAGTGTATATTTATCTCTTTAATCAAATATTTTGGTCATTTTCTTTTTTGGGGTCTATTTTTGTGACAAAAACTTTTTTATGGCTATTCTAGCGTATTTCGCTTATAATTAATTTTATGATATTTTGTTTTTATGAAATTTGAATTCTCAAATTTTTTATTTTTGACTAAACTAAATAAGGTAATGCTATATTTAAAAATTATTTTATATAATACATACTATATTGTAATTGATATTCCTAGATTATCAATAATACCATCAGTTTTGAAATTGTAATGAATTAATTTAAATTGATTTTAAATGCAGTGATAGAATTTGTAAATAAAAAGAAATACAAAAAATTACTTAACTTATTGTAAATGTAATGGTTAAACATGTGAATAAAAAGAATTACTAAAAAACACTGATATCTATGATTTCAAACAATTTTTATCTATTTTGTTATAAATGTTTCAAATAGTATCAAAAGGTACTTTATTTTTAATAAAATAGATTATTAGTGTTAAAAGCTAAAGTTACATATGCTCAGAAATTAAGAAGTCTAATTTTCCTTTCTTAGTAGTTACTTATGCTCAAAAGAAAAGAACAAAGACGAGCGAGGAATAAAGACAAGAAAAGAAAAGAAAAGAAAAGAAAAGAAAAAGGAGAAAGATAATATATTTGATTATAAGCAAGGTATAACAAACATGTAGTATAACATTATCGACAATTGGTCTTTATTTATATGTCGAGGTACATATATACTATTTTGAAAAAGAAAAAAAAAAACTTTGTGGAAGAACGTTCATTAGCCTAGAACTATCCCATGTGAAGTAAACTAGTTTCGGTTCACGTGAATCTCTGCTTCAACTGAAGAAGACAAGATGGGTGATATGTTTCCACCACGTTTGAAGAAGTTTTGGGACAAATGGAACATTCGTGGAGTGATAATGCTCAGTCTCTTCCTCCAAACAATCCTTATCTTCTTCGCACCTAGCCGAAAACGCACAGCAAAGAAGCTCTTCCTCGTGCTCATATGGTCAGCTTATCTTCTTGCTGATTGGGCGGCCGATTACGCGGTGGGACAAATCTCAGACAGTCAAGAAGAAGCTGCTGACGAACATGACAGGACCCGTGAGCTGTTAGCTTTTTGGTCCCCTTTCCTTCTCTTGCACCTTGGAGGTCCAGACACCATTACAGCACTTGCCCTCGAGGATAATGAGCTTTGGAACAGACACTTGTTCAGCCTTGTCTGTCAAGCTGTCGCTACTGTCTACGTGATCTTGTTGTCAACACCTAACAGGCTTCTGACTCCAACGGTTATCATGCTATTCGGCGGTGTGATCAAGTATGTCGAGAGAACATCAGCCTTGTTCTCAGCGAGTCTTGACAAGTTCAAGGATTCTATGCTCGAGGATCCTGATCCTGGTGCTAACTACGCGAAGCTCATGGAGGAATATGCATTTAAAAGGGATATGAATATGCCAACGGAGGTCATTGTCGAGGAGGATCCAGAGAAAGGGCGTGAAGGCAATATCCCTGTTAGACCCGACGATGACCTGACCAACCTTCAAGTCGTTCAGTATGCTTTCAAGTACTTTAACATCTTCAAAGGTCTCATTGTTGATCTTATCTTCACTAACAAGCAACGCGACGAGAGCAGGAAGTTCTTCGACTCTCTCACCCCAGAAGAAGCTCTAAGCATCATCGAAGTCGAGCTCAGCCTCATCTACGAAAGCCTCTTCACAAAAGCAGAGATTCTTCATAACTGGACAGGAGCTGTGTTCCGGGTTATTGCTCTAGCGTGTCTTGTCTCCTCACTCTGTCTCTTTAGTCTTAAAAGCGAAGCTCAATACGAAGGATTCGATGTTGCTCTTACTTACGCTTTGCTCATATGTGGAATAGCTCTTGATTCCATTGCTCTTCTCATGTTCTGCGTCTCTGACTGGACCATCGCTAGACTGAGGAGTCTCAAGGATGACCTGGATGAAAAAGACCCTTGGGCTTGGGTAGATAGAATTCTCAACTGGATCCTCGGTTTGAGGACCATACGGTGGAAGAGATCCAAATGTTTCATGGATGGACATCAAGTCCTCGACAGGAACTTTCTGTTTCGCAGATGGTCTGAGTATGTTCATGCTTACAACTTGATTGGTTACTGCTTGAAGATACGTCCCAAGAGAATCCATCCTGCCAAGGGTATCTTACACAGTTTCATTCCATGTTCCGGACCTCGCCAGTTTTGTAACTGGATTCACCCTACTTTAAGCAACTTGAGCAAGTGTAAATGGATCACCCTTCCAGTTACTCACCAGCTTGGACGTTTAATCACTTACGTCCTAGATTTTTTCGGTCTCACAGAGTTGGTTGAAGAGATAAGATTCACAGCCAGTGATCGACTCACGAGAGAGCTATGGGTTTTCATATTCAAACAAGTGCAACACAAACACCGTTTTGCTGAAGATCTAGAAAGTGCCAAGAGTATATCTTCAGCTAGAGGAGACTGGACTCTAGTTGAGACATCAAGCAAAACGACAGAGGGAGGACCAGACCATGCGAAGCTTCTTAGATATGTTACGGAAAAAGATTACGACCAGAGCATCCTCATGTGGCACATCGCTACAGAACTCTTGTACCAAAGCCCTGAAGAAGAAGAAGTCACAAAGAAGGAAGAATACACTAACCGAGAGTTCAGCAAAATCTTATCTGACTACATGATGTACCTCCTTATCATGCAGCCAGCACTCATGTCAGCTGTTTCCGGAATAGCAAAGATACGTTTCCTGGACACATGCGCAGAGGCAAACGAGTTTTTCGAGAGGAGGCATATCAATACAAAAAGGCATGAGAAAGACAACCTAGTGAAAGAAGCTAGCCGAGCTATTCTCTCTGTCAAAACATATGTTGAGCCTCTGGATGTGAAAGGAGACAGAAGCAAATCCGTGTTGTTTGATGGAAGCGTGCTTGCAAAGGAGCTGATGAAGTTAAAGAATGGAAGAGAGAACATGTGGGAGGTAGTGAGCAAAGTGTGGGTTGAGTTGCTTTGCTTTGCAGCAACTCATTGTGACTCTAAAGAACATGCCTCTCAGCTCAGCAAAGGTGGTGAGCTTATTAACTTTGTCTGGTTGTTAATGGCTCATTTTGGACTCGGAGACCAGTTCCAAATCAACAGGGATGATGCTAGAGCCAAACTGATCGTGGCCAAGTGATTAGTCCAAAAAACACACACAAAAATCATCAATAAATTAGTTTCTTTTTGTATGTTTTGAATTTTTTACTTCCTTGAATAATCTGCACTTGTAGTGTAGTCAACTTATTTGATGCTTATTGAATATGAAAGTCATCTCTTTTGTTAGTTACCACTTACCACTGATAATGAACTTGCCATTTTTTGCGCGTGGTTTCCAAGAGCAAGATTAATGGGGGCTCTTAGGAGGGTTCTTAGGGGGTGGGACCCATAATTTTTTTAAAACCCACCTCTTACACCTTTTCTCTAAGAGCCCACTCTTAAGGAATTCTTGTACTGTTCACGGGTCCCACAGACACGTGGTGACCCACGATTGGTTAATTTTATTTTATTTTTTATTTTTTAAAAAAAAACAGTAAAGAAAAAGAAAAAAAAAACCTAGGAACCCAATTGGAGTTCTTAGGGTTAATCATGGTCTAAGGCCTATATGTTTTCTGGATATAAGTAAGAAAAAAACTGAAACAGAAATCATCTATACGCCTTAAAGTAGATTTATTTGAGTGAAAGCCTCGTTAGTCCAGTGTTGAGTAAAGGTTCATTGATGATTTACTCCTTCGGCGAAATTATGTGAATTATAGAAAAAAAATATTTACAAGAGATATGCAACATGGCCTTAGGAATACCGTTAAGCATGAATACGATAGGACGGTTTAGATGGTTCAATCAAACGTGAATCTTCATAAAGTATGTAAAATAGTTTGTAATATTTTCATATTTTGTATTATCATAATTATCTAACGTTTTAAATAAAAACTAGATTTATTTAAATGTTTTAAATGGTGTGTTCTCAAAACTCAATAAAAGAAATTACTAATAGAATTTGAGAGTTCTTTCACGAGTAAGTTCTCAAAAGAAATTTGTACAAATAACAGTATTTGTTTTAACATATTTAATTAAAATATAGAATTTAATTATAAAAAAAGGTAAATCAATTAGCAAGTAGCATGTCACATATGGGTAAAATGAACCTTATTTCTTTTCTTTTTTTATCTTTCTATTCCTTTTTAATTTTTCACTTTTTTATTATCTAAATACATATTTAGAAGATTTTTTTTTTCATTCGTTTGTTTTTTTTTGGTCCGCTCTTGTTGCTGGTACTGTGAGAGTTTTTTTTTCTTATTTTATTTCTTTTTTCTCACATGTTCTTCAATTTAAGGTTTGATCTTTGGTTGTCTAGGATTGAACATGAAAATCTGAGAAAGTAATGATTGTGCAGTGTTTTTTGGTGGTGGTTGCGGTCTCAGGCACGGTGAAGCTCTGTGGGGGGTGGAGTTTGTATTGTGATCTCCAAGCCTTCAACATTCTGTTCTTGCATATCCACAACCGTGTGAGAAGCTTCAGTCTTCCGGTGTGACGGTGGAGTCTTTCCGAGGAGATGACATGACAACGGTGTGGTTTGCCTACAGATCTGAACTATTAGATTACTCTTCTATGTTTCTCGTTTGCTTTGAAGACGTGGGTGGATCTAGAATTAGGGTTTCTCTAGTGGAAGTAGTGTTTCTTCTCGTTCGCGTCTAGTGGAGGTTTCGGCAACGTAAGCTTTAGATAATGTGGTAGTATGTCGACAAACTCCTACAAGTTCTTTCTCGTACTTGATCCTTCTCTTTTTTCCTCTTTCTTGCTTTGGTTTAAGGTTTGGACCGATTTTTTCTGCTTCAGTTCGGGATATTAGCTGTTTTGATTTAGTTTATGTATTTTTTAATATAATTATTTTCTTTTATAGTTTCTTTATATCTTGTATATAAAAATAATAATATGAAAGCCTTTTAAAGAATTATGCAATGAGAGTATCCTCAACACAATAGTTTTTTTTTTAATTTAAAGTATATATTTAATTTTTAATAAATATTTTTTTCTAATGAGTTTTGAAATCCTCACTTGTTAACTTATCAATAGATATGCTCTTAGCCCAACAAAACTTATTCAAATAGACTTTCGTATACTTTATCTGGGATATTTCTTTGGAAAAATAAAATGATCCTCCTCAAAAAAATTGCTTCATTCGCTGTTTTTACAATCTATTATAAATCTACATGAATTAATGATGTTTTTAAATGTTTTAATTTAATTTGTAATTTTTAAAAATATAAAGACTATTATAATTTAAATTAATTCATATGCTTCAAATTAAATTTAAGTTAACTTGAGAATTATTTTAGTTATTTGTAGTTTTCGAAATTTATATTTGTTATCAAAATCATTGGTATACATAAAATTATTCACAAGTGGTCAAAAAGTCAGTATTCTTATTAGTATTGTTATTATTAATTATTTTAATGATTACTTTCTGTCAAAATAATGTTATAGTTTTTTATTCTTATTAGATTATTTCTCAGTGTGTTTTAAGAAGATTTTTTCACTTCGGTCATGCGTAAAAGTTAAGTTGGTAAACAAAGAAAATTCTTGCACCATTATAAGTAACGTGTGTGCAAGACGAAAGTGTAAATTTCTTGATTTTATTATCAACAAGGAAAGAATATTTTATTCTGACAAAAAAGAAACAATGATTAAAGTTGGCGTGGAATTTAAGAAAGGAATGCAAAAAGGGTGAAAATGATTCACGTGGTATTAAATAGCTCATTTAAAAATCGCGAGTCAAGTATTTACTACTCCCTCCGTTTTTTATTACTTATCGTACTAGAGTTATGCACACATATTAATAAAACATATAATTTTGTATATTTTCAAAATAAAAACACAATTACCTGTACATTTAACCATATTTCAACCAATAGAAAAATAAATTAGAGAATCTTATTAATTAATTTTGTATTGAAACTCTAAAACGACACTTATTTTGAAACGATTTTTTTTCTCTACAACGACAACTAATATGAAACGGAGAGAGTAACAATTATTCTACTGTAGGAGTAGTATATATTATGTACCCTGAATGAGAAACATGAAACTTAAATTTGATACTTAAAGAGCTTAAGTATTTTCAGACAACAACAAAAAAAGAGAGTAAGAACAGTATGCGAGTGATTCCACCAGCAGTCAAAGAGATCTTAGACAAATGGAACATCAGAGGACTTGTAATAATGTCTCTGGTGTTCCAAACGTCTCTTATCTTCCTTGCACCGCTGCGAAAACGTACATCGAAGAAGCTGCTCGCTATGATTCTATGGACAGCGTATCTTTTAGCGGATTGGACCGCTAATTATGCGGTGGCTCAGATCACTAAGAACCAAGGAAAGGAACCAAAACCCGATGATCCTCCGAAGAACAAGAAGCTACTTGCTCTGTGGGCACCGTTCTTGTTGTTGCATCTTGGTGGTCCGGACACGATTACTGCGTTGGCCCTCGAGGATAATGCCTTATGGGCACGTCATTTGTTTGGCCTCGTATCTCAAGCGCTTGCTGGTAAGTATGGTTGGTACGATTTGAATATCTGGATATAGAAAAGAAAATTATATGTCCATTGCATGAAGATATATAGCAGTAGTTACCAAGTAGACAAGTAACAAATCACAAATGCAAAATAGGCTTCACAGTTACATTAGTTACATATTCGTGTAATAGTGGAATTATTGTATTATTGTGAGATTTTAGGTACTGTCATTGTTGTCTTTTCAGTAATAATACTAAGAAAATTAATAATATAGCACTATTTTAAGTTTTTGTCCAAAAATAATATTTTAAAAAATAACTAAAATAGTTTTTTTTTTTAAAATTTTAAATTTATTTTTAAAAATTTGAAACTCTAATCCCAAAATCCTACCATTAAATTTAAACCCTAAGTATATAATAGTTAACCCTAGAGATATAAGTGTATATTTACCTATGTAATGAAAAAATTTAGTCATTTTTCTTTTTTTGTATGCTATTTTTGTGACAAAATTTTTTAAAGCTATTCTAAGGTATTTTTTTCTATTATAAAACTATAGTTAGTTTTTAATGGAATCTTAAAGCATCATTACTCATTACTCATAAGAAATTTAGTATCTCCACTTAGAACAAAACCAACGGTAAAAAATGATTATTTAGAGTTATAAACACTCAAAATTTATTATTTAATGCATATTATCTGTTCATTTAAATTTTTTTATCTTATGTAAAAGTTCACCATTTAAAAAAAGACAAGTGTTCTCAAAGTTTCAGACACAGGTTCCAATAATATGTAGTTTAAGAACTTTTCGTGCTTCTCTCTTTTATTTTTATTTTATTTTTATTTTCTTAAGAGATGAAATATCTGTGTCATCTTTGGAGAAGCTCTTAAAACATCATTAGTAGCATAATTTCTTTAGAGTGTGTCTTAACTATTTAATACTAATTTAAATTTGTTATATAATTAAAATCAAATAAATATTAAGAAAAACCATTAAAAACCATTTAGAAAGTGACACTTGTGTTTTAAATATTTTATCATTTACTTGGAGTCTCTAGACAAAGGTACGTATCTCTCTTTTTTGTCTCTCTTTTTTTATAAAATTTTATCATTATTTATATGTGAGAGATTTAGCAAGAGACCATTGTTGCTGGTGTTCTTATATTATTTACATAGTGAATTTAATACTTATATTAAATTTATTATTATTTATATAGTGAATTTAATACTTATATTATTGTACTTTGTAATTAAAATTAAATAAAAAAAGAAAGCCACTTATTTATTGACATAAATATTTGAGTCTCTCATATTTTTTACACGTTTTCAATAAATGTTTTTAGCTTTATTCATTATATTTTTATTATTTTCAATTCTTTAATGAATTTTTTGAAGAACTTTTGGAAAAATCCATTGATAAGTCTATTAAAATAGGTTTAAAGAAATTATTATATTAATATATAGTTATTTAATTTTATGGTTAAGTTTTAATCTTTAAAACTAGATCCAAACTCGCACATACTATGATTATATATATATAATTCAAAATTGACATTTAAAAATATATGAGTTAGAACTATAGAGAGACAATAGTCTTATTTTGTTTTGTTGGTCATATTATTTATAAACATATTGTTATAGGGTAATATAATAATAATGTTGTAATATTTAGGTTGTTGTTTATAGGTTTATAGAGTTTTTTGTGTGTTGAATTATAGTAGAATATATGAACGAATATAAAATGTGTAGTTGATTTTTAATCAAATATTTTTATCATAGAAAATGTAGAATACTTGTGAGAATTTATATCTTTGTCAAATATGTTTTATATTTTTCTATAATTTGTTTTAAATAATTGACCATTTCATGAATTTGCTTTTTATTTTAAAGCATAAACATTTAATTGAAATATTAAAATTAAGTTACACATTTTGTATTTTTAAATTCTAAAGTATATTATACTGAATTTTCCAATGTGTTTTACAAAATTAAAATATGGTTTTATGCAAAAAAAAAACTAAATTCATAACAAAATAAGAATTATACGCATTATTAATGTTAGGACGGGTTTGTATGATATGATATTATGAATAGTCCATGGGGAAGTTTTTTTGGCGTAAAGAAAGTTAACAAACATTTTCAAACTGATAAACGCCATTTTCACCAATAGCAAAATTTTGCTTCACACAAGTAATTCAGTTTTCTTTTGCAAGACACATAATCTTGAAACCCTACATATGTAAATCAAATTTATTAAAATAGGATATACCGAAGAAAATAGAAAAATATAACTTACACTTTCATCGCTCAAAATCATCTCAAGTGTATCTTAACCAGTAATTAAATATGTTTTGAGTACATGCATGTATTAATTTTATCTGGATGCATTATCCACATAAACATCTTCTAGAGATGTTATGCCTTTGACAATATACATTTTGTGAATTAAGAAATTCCAAATATTGTTAGGAGATTTAACTAATATAATATTTCGTAAATGCTTTAAAATATTTATTCATTCAAAATGTATCTTAAAGTTCCAAATATTGAGGATGATTGGTTGGATTATGACAGTAAAATTTTAACTGTAAAATTTATGTTGTAAGTGAGTTGTTGGAACTGTAACTTTATTAATGTAGATTTTATTGCAAATATTTTTGGATATAGTTAAATTAGTTGAAACTGCAAATTTTTTATTATGATATCTTAAAATAAAATATATGACATATATATAATATATATAATATAATTACATTTTCAATTAAAATAAGTTATATTAATAAATAAATCATATATTTTCAAAATTTACTATTATTTAATGTCATAAATAAATAATGTTTATATTATTTAAAAATCAATAATTTAAAAGTAAATAAAGTAAATAAAATTATTAAAATTATAGAAAACTTAAGATCTAAATAGGAATAAATTTTATGTATGATTATCTAATTTATTTGATATTATAGATGATTTTTTCCACTTTATAGATTATATTGTCTAAATAACAACGATGTAGTTTTTTTTGCTTAAAACGAATAGAAAAAAAATCGTTTGTAGCTTTAAAAATAAATCTATATCATGATTGGTAAAAATCAATAAAAAATAATATTGACCATGATCACTATTTTAGTCAAAGATCTTAACATTTTTGTTAGGGCAATTCTCTTAAATAGCCCTTTTTAAGTTTTTGTCACAAAAATAGCCCTAAAAAAATAAAATGACCAAAATAGACTTTTTTTTTTTGAAATTTTGATTTTTTTAATTTTTTTTTTGAAATTTGAAACCCTAACCCCAAACCCACCCCTTAACTCTAAACCCTAAAGTGCAAATTAGTTAACCCTAGGGGTATAAATGCATATAAATAATTTTTTTAGCTTCTAAAAAAAACATTTTGGTCATTTTCTTCCTTAAAAACTATTTTTGTGACAAACAAGCTAAAAAAGGCTATCGAAGGGAATTTCTCTTTTTGTTAGATAACTAAAAGTCCAAAGAATATGTAATCAAGTAAATCCGGAAAATATAAAAAGGTACATTTAGTTATTTCAAAATGTTAAAAAGATCTGTAAAAATTATATCTTTTTACATTAATAAATCACATAGATTTAGAAAATAATATTTTTTTATTAATTATACTTCTTCTGTTTCATAATAAGTTTTTATTTTGTTTGAAAAATGTCATTCTACAATCTCAATGTAATTTTATACATTAAATCTACTTTTTACCCTTTTGAATAACCAATAGAGTTTTATTAAAATCATTTTCATTTAATTAATCATGCATTAAACATTGACATATTAGTCTAATTTGTAATTTTATTAATCTCAGTGAGAAGTATCAAAATGACACTTATTAAAAAACGGATGGAGTATATCATAAAATATTGTATCTCTTTACCATAAATATATATTTTAAAGATTTCATTGGATGAAAAACTGTTTGTAGAAAATTTAGATTTCGAATTGGCTGGAAGTTGTTAAATATGATAAACTAGGTGTTTTGCCCGCACTTGCGGACTTAATAATTTTACAAAAATTTGTAAATAGATTTACTATCAATTCAAAAACTATTAGAATAAGTTATTTCATGCTTTTAAAATATTTAATAATTAATAAATATTAAAATAATTCAATATGATAAAAAAACTTTTTTAAGAAAATATATTTTATTACGTAAAATAAACTTTAAAACATTCATATATACATAAAACTATATATATGAATTTTTTATATTTTTAAAAAATATTATAATATAAAATATTTTGGATAACATAATATATAATCATTTTAGATAATGATGATTATCAAATTAAGAAATACTTTTTAATGTATGGTTAATATATTAACAAAGATAAAACTAATTACTTTTTAAGGATAGTAGATATTATAAATATTTTGAATTATTTGCCAATTTTTTCCAGAAATAATCACAATGAATGATTTTGATTGTCATAAAAATTTTTTTTTAAAAGATAGATGATTCATTCTATCTTATGATATTGTCGTTAGTGTTTTTAATTATTTTCAAGATAATGATAAATTATCAGCTAAATTACTAAAATTATTTATTAAAATTAATAATTGACAATAAAATATGAATAACCTAAAATTATGGAGAGCATGACAAATAAGCAAATTCACTTCTCAAATCTATACGATAAATATTAAATAGTTCATATAATTAAATATTAAAACTTTTATATACGATAAAATTTTATTTTAATAAAATATATTTTATTAGGTCAAATAAAATTGAAAACATTCATATATACATAAAACTATATATGCATGGATTTATATTTTTTCTAAAAATATTATGATGTAAAAAATATTTTAGATAACATAATATAGAATTTTTTTAGATAATGATGATTATCTAATTAATGAAATTTATTTTTAATTTATAGGTATTTATATATTTGCAAATCTAATATCTATACTACTATTTAAAAAATTAGGACAATCAAAATCACTCATTGTGATAATTTTTTTAAAAAATGGTAAATAATTTAAAACAAATTATAATATTATTTACAAAGTATTTTTTTTCTCTCTCACAATAAAAGTTAAAACATTTGAATCTTTATTACTCTTAATAAATAATTATATCAATAAAATTGTTTATTAAAATTAATAGTTAAGTATAAAATATGATTAAACCTAAAATTATGGAGAGGTTGACAACTCATCAAATTCACTTATTAAATAATAGTATAGATAGATTGCATGGCTTTAGGGAACAAATTATATTAAAAAGATGTTATATATACAGATATATTAAGTATGATTTGCAATTTTGAATACATAAAAATATGAAACATATACTAATTATTGGACTATGTATTTTTAGCATCCTATATTATTACTTTTGAGAAATACAATATATGCCATAATAAGATCAAACCGAATTCTTAACTTTTAACCAAATTGAATCATATATTAGCACAATTGCCATATATATTAGAAGCATCATAATAATATACCGTCTATTATGCAATCATTCGATCGCACAAAATAAACCGTGTATTATGCAAAATATTTACAAAACATATTCAATTGAGTTTGTATCCATAAACAATATTTAATGCTTAATTATTGTGTTGTTACTTTGATACTCCCTCCATTTTATATTCAGTGTCGATTTTTGCACACAAAATTTTAAAAAATGTTAATTTTTAATATATTTTTTTGATATTATTTTTTATTTAATTTTATTAATTAATAAATTAAAATAAAGGTTAAAATTGAAATTTTTATTTAAAATATACATTAAAATTGTAAAACGACATTTATAATGAATACAATCTTAAAAATTTGGAAACAAATATTGTGGTATTTTGGTACTAAGAGCATGATTAAATGGGGTTTTTAGAGGGGTTCTTAGAGCATATCTATTAAGGGGTTCTTAGGGAGGGATTGTTAGCGGAATTTAAGAACCGGTTCTTAACTTTAACAAATAAAAAAAACTAGAACCCCAAATGGGATTTTAGGGTTAATCATGCTCTAATGGTGAGACATGTCACATGCAACTTCTTTCGAAATTACTCACGTGGATTTATGAGATAACATTAAATTATCAAAACTCAGAGCATGAGCAACGCCGGTGCTTACCCGGTTGCTTAACCATTTTATTAAAAAAAAAAAAAAAAAAAAAAGGAAAAGGAGAAGCATCGGTGCTTGTTTAAGCACCATAAACATCGGTGCTTAGTGACACGTGGCGTGCTGCCACTGAACAATTTTTTTTTTTTTTGAAAACACTTTTTTTTTTGAAAACACTGTTTTTTTTTGGAAACACTTTTTTTTTTGCAAACACTTTTTTTTTAAACACTTTTTTTTTTTGAAAAATTTCCTTAGATAGCACATTTTAGTTTGTTTGTCACAAAAATAGTTTTTAAAAAAGAAAATGACCAAAAAGTTTTTTTTTTGAAAATGTATTTATATGCATTTATACCCCTAGGGTTAACTAATTTGGACTTTAGGGTTTAGAGTTAAGGGGTGGGTTTGGGTTAAGGTTTCAAATTTCAAAAAAAAAATTAAAAAAATCAAAATTTCAAAAAAAAAAAAAAGTCTATTTTAGTCATTTTATTTTTTTGAGGGCTATTTTTGTGACAAAAACTTAAAAAAGCTATTTAAGAGAATTGCCCTTTTTGTTTTGAAACACTATTTTATAATTAAAATGACATCTTAATATAAAAATATCCTAATTAAGATCAATTTTTTTTAAAATGACCAAAATGACACCTAAAATAAAAAATAAAAAAATCTTTTTTTTTTCTCAAACACTGTTTTTATTTTAGAATCTATGTTTAAATGTTTTTTAAGTTTTATTTAATAAATAAATTACATCTTTCAAAAATAACATTTAAAAAAAAATTAAGAACCTCAAAATAAAAATCTTCCATTGGAGCACAAAAATGTTTGGAGTGCTTAGCGTAGCATCTTAAATCACTTTTACAACTTAAAATTATTAGAAAATAATAAGCACCCCCATTTGGGATTTTGGGTTAATGGTGCTCTCACAATCAACATAGCATTGTAAAAAGAGACCAGCCCGTGAGTTCTTAATAGACATCTATACTATTAAAAGAGAAATATTATAAATATCTATTATATAAAATGTTATTAGACCTATATATAACTGCTTTCTCATAAAAAAAAAACATGATAAAATTTAGTTAAAAGGGAATAACAAATAACATGATAAAAATAGGGATTATACTAAACAAACAATTACTTAGTTATGTTTTATATATAAGTTTGTTGTTAATTATGTTTGATGATTCTTATAGGTGTTTATGCGGTGGTGCAATCAATGGATAACCCTTTATGGCCACCAATAGCGTTACTATTTATCACCGCAGTGATAAAATACACGGAGAGGACACGTGCACTATACACAGCGAGTTTAGACAAGTTCAAAGATCAAATGCGTAAACCAGCAGACACTGGTCCTAACTACGCTAAGCTCATGGAAGAATACGATTCCAGAAAAGACTCCAACCTCCCAACCGACATCGTCCTCATCGACGAACCAGACAAGCACGATAGACCCCCGACACTTAAACCGGGACCAGATCCCTTAACCCATCTCGAAATCGTTCAGTACGGTTTCAGATTCTTCAACACTTTTAAAGGACTCGTTGTTGACCTAATCTTCAGTTTCCGTGAGCGTGACGAAAGCAGAGACTTCTTCAATAAGTTAGCTCCCGAGGACGCTCTTAGGATTATTGAATCCGAACTAGGGTTTCTATACGAGTCCATGTATACCAAAACCGCGATTCTTCATACGCATAAGGGTACTGCGTTTCGCGTTATTGCGTTTGGATCGCTTCTTGCTTCCTTCCTTGTATTCCATTTTAGACCTAAAAAGTCAGTGGATTTCCATGGAGCGGACGTTGTGATTACTTACACTTTGTTCATCCTCGGTATCGCCCTTGAACTCTCCTCGCTTCTCATGTTCTTGCTCTCTGATTGGATGTTCGCGGTCTCGAGCAAGCTTAAGGATGATCAAGTGAAAGACGAGAGTTATATCGACTCTTTTCTCAACCGTTTGCTGGCGTTTAGGAAGCCACAGTGGACGACGATGCATGCATGCAAAGGAAACCGTACGCACGAGGTGCTTACGACGCCGTTTTTGTTGCGGAGGTGGTCAGGTATGATCTACGGTTTCAACTTCATTGGGTATTGTCTGAAAGCTAAAGTCTCAAGAATCCACCGGAGGAGAGAGTTTGTGTGGGAGTTTGTGGTCTCCATGTTCGATTACGTGATCAGAAGAGTCCAGATCTTGTCTGAACGGATCAAGGATGTTGATAGTTCAGTTAAAATCTTCATCAGGAGATGGTCAAAGAAGAATCAGATGATTTATTGCACGGTTTATCCGTTGTACCTCGTGTTCTTCTCGGTGATTCCTTGGGTGTTCAGAAAGCTTTGGGGTTACGTTGATCGAATCTTCAGTGTTAAATCTCATCTAGACGAGATCAGGTTCGTGTCGGGGGAGCCATTGACGAGGAACCAATGGGAGTTTATATTCAGTGAGCTGAAACATAAGTCGGAGTTCGCGGAAACACCTGAATGTGCAAAGAAAGTGTCTTCTGCGAGAGGAGAATGGGCATTACAGGATAGCAAGTTGGAGGAGGTTGAGAGATTGATGCGTTACGTAGCGAATGTTGATTATGATCAAAGTCTTCTCCTTTGGCATATTGCTACTGAGCTATGTTTTCAAGAAGAAGAAGAAGAAGATGAGGAGATGGAGAATAGGAGTGGAGAGAGTTGCGATGACCGTGAGTTCAGCAAGATTATATCGGATTACATGATGTATCTGTTAATAATGCAACCTAAGTTGATGTCCGAAGTTGCGGGAATCGGGACTATAAGATTTAGAGACACTTTAGATGAAGCTAAGAGGTTCTTCAAAGGAAGACATCTCAAGAACCTGAGAGATATGAAACGAGGGAGCAAGATGGTTTTATCGGTTAGTAACGATATTGAGCCGATGCATGTGAAGGGAGACCGAAGCAAATCGGTTCTTTTCGATGCGAGTATGTTGGCAAAAGAGCTTAAGAGACTGGACAGGAGTAATAGTAGTAGTAGTACTGGTAGTAGTCATGGAGATGGGAAATGGAGAGTGTTGAGCAAGGTGTGGGTTGAGTTGCTATCTTACGCAGCAAGTCACTGTAAAGCTACGGAGCAGGTGGCCCAACTTAGCAGAGGTGGAGAGCTTCTTAACTTTGTTTGGTTGTTGATGGCTCACTTTGGTTTAGCTGATCAGTTTCAGATCAATAAAGGAGATGCTAGAGCTAAACTCGTTGTAGGCGAGTGATAGCTTCTTCAATTTTTTTTAATAAAGAATTTGTGTGTGTGTGTGTGTTTGTAGTTTCTTTTCTCTGTTTCAAATTTCGGCCATTGTTCTTTGATCTCTTTGATAAAGGCAGATGGGATGGTAAAGTGGTTTGACTTAGAGCATGTGCAATGGTGAGACCAACACATGAATCTTTAGCAATTTTTTAATAATTTTTTTTTTATTTGAATAGTTAAGGATTCGAATCAAAACTGATCGTCGAAAGGTGTTCCCGGAGATGGAGTCCTTAGATTTTTTTTTTTTTAATTGAAATTAAATTTATAGAAATCGCTATTTAAAACCATTCTATAGCAATGATAAAGTCTGATTAAGTAGTTAGATATTGGGTTCTAATATTACAAATTCATAAGATTACAAGTTCGATAAAATCTGATTAAGTATGTAGATATTGTAAGAATCTGTTTAGACAGCATATATACATATTGGGTGATCCATTTTCAGTTTCCTAAATGAAACGGTAAGGAATATTAAGACAAAGCCATAGAAAAAAGAGCCTTAAACCTTGTACTTGCTTGGTTAATAGAGAAACAGAGTATATTACAAGTCGATCAATACAAGGTTGGTGACAATACCATTACAGAGAGAGGAGAATACTGATGAGAAGGAAACAAAGCAAAGGACCTAGCTAAATAGAAGTGAAGTTAGACAGCAGTACAACCGGTGAAACAAAGAGACGAGGAAGCTGAGCCAGAAGCAATGTGACCTGCAGAACAAGGCAAAACAAGTTAAACCAGAAACAATGTAGCAAAAGAAAGAACAAGCAAGTCAACTCCAACAGAAAAGACTCACCACTCTTTCTGCTCAAGTGTTTGCTCAGTAGTTCAGAGCACTCTTTTCTTTTTGGACATACACACATCAATGGAGAAGTTTTCCCATCTCCAACCAGATTGAACACAATTAAGTCTCCTATGTCGCATCTGTTATCAAGACAGAAAATTCTCCAGCCGCTTCTGATGTAATACATGCCGCCTGATTCGCTAAATCGCAAACTCACAGTCCATGAATTTCCCTCTTTGTTCACTAGTATCATCTCTTGGCATTGTTTGTTCAGAGCATTAGAACTCGTAGCTCCCACAGGAAGATACTGCAAACACAGAACGTAAAGACACAGAACATATCAAACCATATATTTGACTAACTAAATATGGTTTGAACGTATGAAATAGAGACACAAAACGTAAAGTACTCACAAGTTTGTCTTCTTTTAGATTTGAAGCAGTGACCTCAACCAAAAAACAGTAGTCGAATGAGAAAGAAGACATTGTCCCTGATCAGAACAGACAACAAGATCACAAGAACATACAAGATCAGAACAGACAACAAGATCACAAGAACAGACAGTCAACACCAAATGAAGAAACAAAGTGCGGAAACATTCTCATATTAAGCAAAGCAAAAACTTGAGCGTTTCAATTTCAAACAACAAGGCAATATAAACAAAATCCAATACCAACTGTACAAGATTAAGCCGGAGATCTAACCGGAAATTTCCTAAATCTTGAAAACACACAAACAAAAAAAACAAAAATTAACAGAAAACAAAGAGAGGTTCCGAGATTTACAATTAACAAACCCATGACAAGTACAATCAATTTCTACCGATTCCATTACAAATTTCTGGAGAATAACCATGGGCCAATCAAATTGATAGAGTACGGATAGATACTTTATGAATCTACACTCCAGAGTTTTCGAACAACAGTCGGATCAGATGGTTAATTAATCAAATATTAAGCTAATCGTTAATCGGAAAGTACTGCAAATACCTTCAAAGATGACAAACGAAACAATTGTCTCTTCTGTGTTTGAGGGCGGATGGATGATGAACACTTGCGCCTACCAAAAGAACGGAGAAAGCAGTAAAGCAAGAGACGTGGTGGGAGATGAAGAGGAAGATTATAGAGAGCCATGGTGGGAGATGATGGAGTGAGGAGAGATCGAGAGAGAGCGTGGGAGGAGAGATAGAGACAGACACGTGTGTTAAGGATTGAGTCCTTCCAATCCCTCTTGAAGGATTGATCCCTAGCTAATTAAGCCAAAATAATAATATTATATTGAAATAATGCTAAGGATTAATGGTAAGGACTCATCTAAAATCACCGTTGCAGATGCTCTTACATTTCTGACACCATTTTTTTTTTGTCCACCAAATATTAATTAAAGTTGAAAGGCCTCAAGCCCCCAAACAAATTTAGCCCATAGGAGGGTTAAATACAGAAGACGAAGAGTTCAGAGAAAGCTTTGCCAAAGTGTCGGCTTCTCTGTTATGCTCGCAAAAGATATGAGAGAAAGAAATACAAAGCATAGGAGATTTGGTGGATGTCAGAGACGATTCCATGGATTTCCTTATCCTGCAAGTCATTTGAGATTGCTCGTATGAGCGTTTGGTTGTCGGAGGATACCTTGAGCTTTGTGAACCCAAGAGTCGCTGCCTTGACGAGAGCTAAGCGCATCGCGAGTGCTTCCGCTATCAGGGAGGACTTGATGAACGATTGTGTGGTGGATCCTTTGATTGGCGACGGTAAGTCGGGGCCTGAGAAGATCCATGCCAAGCCCGCTTGATTTGTCAGTTTGTTCCAAGCCGCATCGGATTTGCATACAACAAACGGTGATGAGATCGCGGAGGATCCTGGCGGTGGATCTATCGTTGGAGGGAACGGTAAGTTTCTTGGCTTCTTTGCTGATGGTTCTTGTGCGAAATTCCATTCCCTCGCTAATCTCAACCCTCTTGATGCTATCTCTGAGGGATTATAAGTGCGATCTTCAAAGATCTTAGCATTCCGTGCTAGCCATATGGACCAGCATACCCATGGGGTGATGCTACTGGGGACTCCTGTTGGTGGAAGACACCACACTCCACAGAATTTGATCCATGTGTTTTTAAAGTCGTCCTCCCTAGCTATGTGAACTATCTTGTGGAAGGGGATCAAGTTCCAAACCTCCACATCCATTGGGCAGTGAAAAAATCTGTGAGTATAGGTTTCTGTTTCCTGACAGAATGGACATAAGACAGTGGAACCAATGCCTCTCTTTTGCAGGTTGTAGCCTAGTGGTAGCGCTCCTTGGATGATAGACCAAACAAAAACTCTCATCTTGGGGGAGAATTTTCCGGTCCACACGTCTTTGATCCAGTTAAACTCCGATCCACATGAAAAGGTTTGTACTTTATCATTTCCAGCAATAGAGTTGTAACCTGAACGTGTAGAGTAGATTCCTGACTTGACTGGTTTCCATATGTAGATGTCTTCCGCTCCTTTTTCACTTGGACGAAGGAGTTGGATTTTTGATGCCAGATGGGGTAGTACTTCTTCAATCCGTCTTTTATTCCATTGTAAGTCTGATGTCAGTAGGTTTGAGACTTTTAGGTCAAGGAATGGCTCATGCACCGGTCCGTAGGGTTTGATATCTTCATCCAGTGAGATCTATGAGTCCTTCCAAACCCTTGTAGATTCTCCATTGCCTATAGCTTTTCCTAGGTGTTTGCTCAGAAGGTCTCTTCCATGTAGAATACTTCGCCACCCGTGTGAGCAGGCCCAAGGTTGTTTAACCTCTAGGAAAGCTTTACTATGACAATATTTCCCTAAAAGCACCCGAGCCACCAAGCTTCCCGGGTTGTTAAGGATTCGCCATGCTTGTTTTGCTAGGAGGGCCTGGTTGAATAATTGGATATCTCGTAGTCCTAGGCCCCCTTCTGATTTGTGCATCGTTAGTTTATCCCATGATACCCAGCTGAGTTTCCTTTTCTCTTCTGAGTTATCCCACCAGAATCTTGTTAACACAGATTGAATTCTTTTGCACAGGCTAACCGGTATTTCGAAGCATGACATAGTGTACGTAGGGATCACTGTAAGGACTGCTTTCAGCATGGTGAGCTTCCCCGCTTTTGAGAGTCGTCTCGTAGCCCAACAGATTGCTCTTTGACGCACCCTATCGATAATATATGTGAACATATCTTTCTTTCTTCTGCCAAAATGTTCAGGTAAGCCCAAATATCTCCATGTTCCTCCTTTAGAAATCTCGAAGATGTTCTTCGCTGATTCTTTGATATGTTGTGGTGTTTTGGAGGAAAAAGTGATTGATGACTTTTCAGAGTTGATCTTTTGGCCTGAGACGCGCTCGTAATCCCCAAGGATGGACTTCATTTTGGTGCAGTTTGGTGAGGATGCTTCACAGAAGAACATAGTGTCATCTGCTATTCGCTTTACTTTTGGACTTCCCCGAGCTACTTTGATTCCTTTCAAGGTACCCTCTCTTGCTGCCTTTGTGCATAGTCCAAATAGGACTTCTCCACATAGAATGAAGAGGTAGGGTGACAAGGGGTCCCCCTGCCTGATCCCTCTCTTAGGTTTAACAGATCCTTGCACTGAGTCATTGATTAGATAGGAGTAAGTGACAGTAGAGATGCACTGTAAGATCCAAGAAGTCCATTTTTCATGAAAGCTTGGTCTTTGTAGGACTTTTGCCACAAAATCCCATTCAATCCTGTCGTAGGCTTTTGACATATTTGTTTTGACTGCCATTGTGCAATGAATTTTCGTTTGTGAGGTCTTGAAAATGGAGTACTTCGTGTGTTATAAGCACGTTATCTGATATCGCTCTCCCTTGAACAAAGGCTGATTGGTTTTCTGAGATTATCTTGCAAAGGACTGGTTTTAGTCTCATGGACAAGAGTTTAGAGATAATCTTGTAAAAGACATTGCATAGAGCTATTGGTATGTAGTCTGCTACTTTCCTTGCCTCTGCAGTTTTTGGGATCAGTCTAACTTGTGTATCATTTGACGAGGTGGGGAGGGTTCCGGTTGAGAAGAAGAGCTGGATTTCCTTTATTACAGCAGGTCCCACCACTTCCCAATTGGAATGGAAGAAGCTTGTTGAAAAGCCGCCAGGGCCCGGTGCCTTATCCGGGTGAATCGCGAAGGTGACCTCTTTAATCTCTGCTGGTGTGGGGTCTTTGACCAAATCCTCATTTACTTCGTCTGTTATGCAGGGGTTGAGAGTCCTCAGAGGGAATGGATGTGAAGAGAGTTCTGTAGTAGTCGCATATCACCATTGACATTTGCTCTTCCTCAAACCAAGGATTGCCTTCGTCATCTTCTATGACTGTCATCCTATTTTTTGCTTTTCTTCCTTTAGTTATCGCATGAAAGTATCCAGTGTTGGCATCCCCTAGGGTTAGCCATAGTTGTCTACTTCTTTGTTTCCAATAGGCTTCTTCGTGTTTATACGCTGCTAAAAGACTGGTGTTTAGCTCGTGTATCCAAGTTTCATTTGGATTTGGGTCTGCCATTGCCTGGTCCAGGTGGGTACGGAGTTTCTGCAGGACTTCCATGTTGTTCTCATGTGCTTCTTTGCTCCATTTGCATATTGCTTTTCTACATTGGGACAGGCGATCTTCTACATGGAGGTGCGCAAATCTCTCCCACGTATCCTGAATTAAGTCATTTACCTCCTGGTTGTCTTTCAATCTCCTATCATATCTGAAGATTCTGGTTCCTTTCCTCTTTGTAGTGTCTAGGAAAGACAACAGGGGGCGATGATTTGAGCCTTCATACTTGAGGTATTGGCATCTGCATGATGGGAAGAGGTCTGACCAAGAGCTATTGCTGATAGCCCTATCTAGTCTGCACTGTACCAGATGAGTTCCTCTCTGGCCCCTCCAAGAGAGAAAACTTCCATGGTGTTTTAGATCATATAGGTCATTCTCTGATAGAAACGTTCTAAACGCCACGAACGTGCCTTCTGCTCTGCTCGGCCCACCACATTTTTAGAGGTTGTAGTCGTGTTAGATCATTCCAAACTTCCCAACGTTTTGAGTGGTCAGGTTCACCATATATGAATGTTGCCTGAAACGCAATACCTTTGTTGGAGATATGTGTATTAATGTAGTTTGCTGTGGAGGACATGACTGATAGATCCACTTCTTTTTTCCAGGTAAGGAATAAACCTCCTCCTCCTGGTGCATTTGGGGCAACAACGTGATAGTTTTCGGGGAACAAGAACTGGAGTTCCTTTAGGATCATCTCCGTGGAGTTTTTTGTTTCCATTAGGAAGATTATATCACGTAAGTTCATGCGATAGATTTCCTTAAGCCGCTGGACTGTTATGGGGTTCCCCAATTCACAACAGTTCCAGCTCAGAACAGTTAAGGACCCTGGGGTGGAGGAGCCTGAAAATCCGGTTTCCTCCTTGACATTGCAGGAATCAGTTGGATTGGTGGGTTCCTTTGGTTTTAGGGAATTCCTGCTGTTGATTTTGTTTTGTCTGATGTCTTTTGAACCTTTGCAGTACCCTTTGGGGTTCCTCCTCCACTTGATGGGAAAGAATGAATCTGTGAGATTTTCCTCTTTTTTGAACTTGCCCCTCTTAGAATGTTAGGGCTGCTTCTCATAGGTTTGTCGTGCTTTGATCTTCTTGTCCTTCTTCTAACTTTGTTTTGAAACTCCTGAAGGGTCTCCTCCTCCACTGATAGAGTAATCAGCCTTTGGGGGCTCTGGGACCTTTCCCTTGTGCCGCTAGCCGGGCTGATTACGATTAATTTAATCCTTGCAGGTCCTTCCATAGTTTCTTTGGGAGATGTTTCTACATCGCTGTATCTAGGGTGCAACCCCATGTCTTCCTCTCCCCTATCTTGCGGTATATAAAGCACTGAGGGGTCAGGGAAAAGGAGGTCTAGAGGCAGTTTTGATATCCATTTGTCCAGAGGCATCCCCCTGCAGGACTCGTTGTTTCCTTGCTGCGACTTCCACAGGATCCAGGCAGTTTTAATATTGTCTCGTGACTCTCTGTAGATCTTCCATTACCTCTTCCAGGGATGGTATGCGGGAGTATGTTGGCCTTGTCTGGGTATTCTCCGCTGTGAATTTCTCTTTGTACGCCGAGATCGACTGCTCAGTAACATTGGTTGGCTCTTTCTCTGGTTCTGCTTGATGTATGGGTCTCCAGGTGCCTTGGCTTCGCTGAGGGATCTTCTCCTTTGTGGTTCTTTATTGATGGTTTGTCTGTTTTGAGTACATTGCGGAGAGGAATAAACCCGAGAGCCTGCTCTTGTTGTTTCTTTTTTCCAGGATTGTTTGGGAGGAGCGTCAGGGTTAGGAGCATTTGCTGGTGGAGGTACCCGAGTTTGTTTCGTGCCTACTCTCTCTCCAAAAGGATTCCCATGTCTATCCACTCTTTCCTTGAAGTCATGAGGTGGCCTTTCTGTTTTCTCTTTGTTTGGTTCCACCTTTGGAGGAGGTCTTTGGAGGATTTTGGAGGTCTTTTTAAGTAGAGATTCTCCTCTGATTGTGGTTTTGTGGATTGCTCCCAGGTTGTTTCATCTTCCACTTTTGTTGGGCAATTTTTCCTCGAGTGTAGAATCGAGAAGCAGAGGGAGCAGTGTGATTCCAGCCTTTCGTAATCCAAGGTAACAGTGCTTTCTTCTCCTGAGTCGAACTCCACAATTAGTTCTTTAACCAGAAGCTTTAGCACATCAACTGATACTTTGACCCTGGCTGTTGTCTTAGTGAGCTCGTGATTCTCCAGGATACCTAGTTCATGTTCCACTCTGCAGACCATGTCATCATGCCAGTAGTGCAGTGGTAGGCCCTTTATTTTGATCCAGAAGGGGATCAAGGAGGGGAAGGAGTTGGATATAACTGGTTCCCACCGTTGGAGGATAACCATCCAATAGGCAAAATGATAAGGTATGTTATCCAGCACCCTTCTCAGGTCTTCCTCCTTCTCAAATCTGAACTGAAAGTAGTTGTTTCTCAGATCTGATCCAACAGCCTTTCCCTGCAGGTTCCATTTGCGCGGGAGGGCCGGGATGAGGGCCCAGATCTTTTGTTCTTGAGGGTTTGTGAGGCGCCCAATCAAAGTAAGAGTGTTGTCTTTGATCAGCTTTGAGTTATCTAGGCTGGGAGCTTTGATTCTTTTGACGTTGTTGTTTTGACTTTCTTTCATTTGGTGTTTGCCTTTCTCAGCTGCTGTGAATCTGGTAGCCATGGACTCCATTCGACAGTACTCGTTGCTGGAGGAGTTCTTATGTCGACTCCTAGCACACGCTTACTAAACTTGGGGTACTCTAGCTCTTGGGAAAGCCGAGTAAGAGATATGATTAGCTTCGAGTAACTTTGAGTGGTGTGATCTTGGAAGTGGAAGGTTAGGATGTGGGGCTGATGGGGATTCTGGTAGACTGATGCAGTAAAGATCAACCTCAAGCTCGGTGTTTTGGTAGCGGTGGGGAAGACAAGTGTTGGAGGATGCTACTTCAGGAAAAGGAATAGGGCTTCCAACAAGAACTTAGGAGAAAGTAGCTGAAACTTTTCCTTCTGGGGAAAGAAAGGGTGGTCCCTTTCAAGCTATTATCCGCTGGTTCTTTGGATGTTGTCTTGCCTTGAAAAACGTGTCTGGGAGAGTTCTCTCACCGAGAGTCGATGGGGAAAAATGTTACTCCCTTTATTTCCTTAGCACATTTCTGACACCATATAAGAAGGAAAAACCTCTTTCATGTTTTTGAAATAACAATATTATATCCGCTTGGGCAATTCTCTTAAATAGCATTTTTAAAGTTTTTGTCACAAAATAGCTTAGAAAAACAAAATAATCAAAATAGCATTTTTTGTTTTTGAAATTTTCAACTTATTTTTTTGAAATTTGAAACCCTATCCCCAAACCCACCCCTTAACTCTAAACCCTAAAGTCTAAATTAGTTAACCCTAAGGGTATAAATGCATATAAATAAAAAACTTATCTTCTAAAAAAACTTATTTTGGTCATTTTCTTCCTTAAAGAACTATTTTTGTGAAGAACAAACTAAAGAGACTATCTAAGGGAATTTCTCTATCCGCTTTTTGTCACAAAAAACTTGTATTAAAACTAAATGTTAAACAAGTTTAGACGATTACAACCGGAGGTAAACTCGACGGCTAGACAATAAACAAAGACTACAACATGTTTTATTTAATACAACAATATAATCAGGTGAAGAAACTCATAGAGATACTTCACTTGAGACTCTAAAACTGATGTTCCAGAAGTTCTATGTTTAAAATGTTATCTTTTAATATGTTTTATTTAATAAATAAATTTATTTATATAAAATATATTTAATATATATATTTTTTAAAAAACTCTTAATTAAGAAACTTTCATTGGACCGCTCAAAATGAAAGTTTCTTAACTAAAGATTCTTAGTTACATTTATTCATTAAAAATGCCTTAAGAAACCTATTAGGGGTGATAAGGATAAACATGCTCTAATGGCTTCATAATTTAGGAGATACGATAGATTAGAGCCTTAGAGCACCATTATCGGTGGTCTTCAGGAGCAGTTTTCAAGCAAAAAGAACATGTGGGCCCCACTGAAATATTAAAAACGGTTACAAAATGGCCAAAACAAGTGACGTCTCTTGTTACTATTCGCGGATTCCACTAACATGTGGCGGCCCGCGATTGGTCATTTTTCTATTTATTTTTTTCAGTCCAAAAAAAAAAAGATTTTTTTTTTAAAAAAATGGACCCCACCATCCATATCTAGTGATAAAGGTGCTCTTAGAGTTTTGGTTTAACCATGGGGTTATGTGAGGTTAATCAGAACCATGTGTTTTGCATGGATATGGATACTTTGCTTTTTCCACATAATGAGTTTCTTCTGTTCCCTTTCTTGGAAACAAAGAACAACTGTATCGGATGCTTTCTTTATTGTTGTTTGTTTCAGCCTGCAAGCCAGCTTCGATGCCACGAAGTAGTTATATAAAGCAAGATTTCTCTTTAGTTTTCTTTTTTAATTCAGAAACAGAGGATCACTTCATAAGGTGTTGGATACAATCATACCTGAACGTCACTTTTTAGACAAAAGACTTTGTAAGGTACGATATTCTTTACCTTTTGTTTTTCTTTATTCTTTACCTACTTAGATATTATACAACCTTTCACATGCAAACTATTGAATACCAATTCGAATTTTACTAATTAAGAATGGATAAAACCCATAACCTAGGATCATGATATCATTTACGCTTAATTGGTTTAGTTTTATTTCATCAGTTTGTGCATATGCTTGAGTGAGACCTTGTCTTGGTTATTCAAATAATCACATTGCTTGAAAATGGAACTATTAGGTTTAGTTAGGTATTTGCAAATTTCGAAATAAACATATAACTCCATTGTCTCTCTGTTTTTTTAATTTTATTAAACTTTTGAAGAACAAATACTAAAACATAGAAGGTTCTTTGAGCATCATCAAATTCTACATAAATTCTTTCTAGTGAATTTGCAGGCGTTTGGTCCCCACTGTCATTGCCATTCTGACCATGGCGCCAAAGTGTACTATCGATCAGATTAAAGACGTCCTATCTGACTTGCAGTCTCAGTTAGATGCCATAAAACAATCCAAGCAAGATACCGTTGTTGACTTACAGTCTGAGTTAGATGCTACAACTCAATCCAAGAAAGCTAATGAGGAACCAGTCGAGGAGAAGAGACCATCATCTTCTTCTTGGTGGGGACGGATCAGAGGAACGGTTAGAAAAGGTTTAAAAGTGAAGAAAGAGAGCTCAACCTATGCAAGTGATAGCGGCGAAGGCAGTCAAGTCAGAAAAGGCAAGAGAAACTCCCGCCAAGATCAAGAAGATGCAAACCTCGAGATCTTGAAACTGCAAAACGACATTCGTCAGATGAAGGCTGCATTTGAGAAACTGGCTCATTTCCAAAGCAATATTAGCAAATCTTTGGAGATTGAAGTTCCTTCAAATAAACTAAGAGCAATACTATTGAAGACTGATTCAGTCAAGTCCCGAGCTCGGGATCTCAAGGAGATCAGAAGAAAGGTTCTCAACTTGAAGGGTCAGATCCCATCATTGCTGAAGAAACAATCATCCATAGGTTTAAGCATTACAGATTCTCAAACTGCTGAGGAAAATGGTCAGATCATTGAGACAGGGAGTGACATACTCTTGCCTGGCCTCCACGTTTCTTATGATTTCAAACATTCATCAGCTTTTGAAGAAGTTGTGGAGAAGTTTGAAGTCCTTGAGTTTACAGACATGCTATGTTTGCTGTCCCTCGCCGTGTTCCCGGAGAACAAAGAGGTTAAGAGGACAATGTTGATGTATTGGTGGATAGGAGAAGGTTTCATCAGCTATGAAGATTCTGAAAACACAGTAACAAGAATTCTTGATGAATTTTCAAGAAAAGGATTGATTGAAGCGGTGGAAGATGAGAGGAAACTAAAACCAAGTGGTTATAAGATGGAGCCTTATGTGCACGCTGCAGTTGTCTACTTAGCCAGCCGTATGGAGCTATTTGATCTCTATTCCCAAGGGAAGCTTAAAATGCAATATTCAGAGAGGAAAAACGTCTGCCTAGTAAAACGTTCGTCGTTGCAACAAGAGGCTAAAGCATCTAAAATGCCACTGAAAAATTTGAACTCAGTTTTCAATTCCTCTGAACGCTACCCTGATTTCACGTTCAAGTGGTTTCCAGAGATGGAATCACTTAAGGTGCTTTATTTAGGAAGATGGGAACGTACTGCAAAGCGTCATATTGAAGTTGAGAGCACAGAGTTTCTCAAGGATATGAAGTCCTTGAAGAGTCTCAGGCTCGCAAGTTTTCAAGGGATCTCGAGGATTGAAAACCTCAAAGATCTCACTTGCTCGCTTCCAAAGCTAGTCATATTGGATCTTAGAGCGTGTTACAATCTAGAGGGTCTTCCTGAAGACATAGGCTCGCTTGAGAACCTGATTTACTTGGATGTATCAGAGTGCTATATGCTAGATCGCATGCCTGATGGGATTTCAGATCTTAAGACACTACAAGTTCTTAAGGGCTTTGTGATTAGTCAGTCTGATGATGAAAAAGAGTGTGCAGTTAAACACCTGGAGAATCTAAGGAAGCTAAGCATTACCGTAAATAGATACCAATTCAAGGTGGAAGACTTCATGGAGTCGTTGAAAGACCTCAAGCAACTTGAGAGTCTGAAAATAGCGTGGGGAGCTCGGTTCTCGGATGAAGAAGGCTTTAAAGGAGGAAAGATGGAAGAAACTGATAAAACAAAGGGGAATAAAGAAACACCAAACGAAGAAAAACATAAAGATCCAAAGGAAGGAGAAGATGATCAGATGCATAAGAAGAAAGCTTATCTAGAAGAAGAAAAGAAGCACCATGAGGTTAATGCAGAGAGCTTGAAGTCTGATGAGGTCGTTGAGGGAGATAAGGGTAAGGATGGTACAGAAGAAGAAGGAAAGAAGCAAGATAAGGTGGTAGATGCAGAGAAGTCAAGATCAGAAGATGGTGTTGAAGGAGTTAAAAAGGCGAGTCCATCCTCGGAATCAACAAAGACAATAGAGAACAAGAAAACAGATGACAAACAAGAAGAGAAAAGAGATGGAGAAAAGGAGAAGGTTAATCCAGAAGAAGGAAAGAAGAAAGATGAGGTAACAAGTCCACCACAAGAATCCAAAGAAACTGTAAAGAGCAAGCCAGATGATAACCAAAGAGGTGACAAACAAGAAGAGAAAAGAGACGCAGAAAAGGATAAAACAGAAGGAGAGAAGAAAGATGAGTTAAAAGCAGAGAACTCTGAACCAGGCAAGGTAGATAAGAAGACAAGTCCACCACAAGAATCCAAAGACACTGTCACGAGCAAGCAAGAGGATCATCAAAGAGGTGACATACAAGAAGAGAAAAGAGACGGAGAAAAGGATTTAATAGAAGAAGGAAACAAGAAACATGAGGTAAAAGCAGTGAACTCAAAACCAGAGAAGACAAGTCCAGCGCAACAATCCAAAGACACTATCCACAGCAAGGGAGATGATAACAAAGAAAACAGTAAAGATGGAGAAAAGATCAAGGCTGCTTTAAAGAAACCTGATGAAGGAGAAGAAAAGAATCAGAAGTCAGACAAGCAAAAGCTTAACAAGAAAGTAAGCTTTTCGGAAGAACCGAGAGCTCCCATTCAGAAGAAGCCAGCTACCAAGGAATCTGGATCAAGAATATCAAAATTGTTCACTATGACGAGAACAGAAACCAAGAAACAAGGGAAAGGAAGGCAAGAAGATTCGGGAATAGATACCTCTAAGCTTCCTTCTAGCTTGAAGAAGTTGGAGCTAGAATGTTACCCTGAAAAGGAACCTCCTGTTTGGTTAAATCCCAAAACACTTGACAATCTTACAAAGCTCTCAATCAAAGGAGGAAACCTTACCAGATTCAGTGACGAACCTTTAACTGCAGAAAACAAATGCGGCGTTCAGATCTTACGTTTGAAGTATTTACATGAGTTCAAGGCTGAGTGGAAAGATTTGAAGACATTATTTCCACAACTGAAACTGTTGGAGAAATATAAATGCCCGGAAGTTGCATTCTGTCCCACAGATGGTAATGGAGTCTGGAGATCACATCCATAGACATAACCAAGTATTGCAATAACACTCGTTATTTCTCATGTTTCATTAAGGGCAAAAAGCCTTTGTAACTTCATTATCTGTCTCCCTAACACTGAATAAATAAACATTTCTACTTATGTAATAAAACATTTAGCATAAACTGTCTTTTAAAACAAGACTAATATATCAGTGTTCGAGAAAGCAAAACAATCGTAGCAAAGGTCTTGTCCTCCCAGACAAAAAAAGAAAAACACTATTGCAGAATATATCTTACAAAATAAACAAAAAGAAGGGGGGTAAGATGGTGTTTGAAAGTCGGTCGTTATTCAAGACACGCAAAAAAGTACGTAAATCATTACATGCAACAACGATCCAGATGCTTATTAGTGCAGAGCAAAGTAGATCATTTTGCTCCATCTACTTCGTTCATCTTTCACTCTTGTGCAAGGCCGTCTTAACCCAATCAAGGGTTTTAGGACAAATTTTTTTTATCTTTTAAAATATATATTTATTTAATATTTTAAAAATAAATCAGTAATATTTTATATATTTTGTAATGTAAATACAATTATTATACATATAAAATATTTTTAGTTCCTTTTTAGTTTTATTAATTAATTTTTTATTTTCTATGTAAAAATATGTATTTATAAAAAATTTGGACCCTTTAACTATTAATATACGGGGGGACATAGGTTTGGACCCGGGACGGTCACACCGGTTGTCCCCACTCTTGAGCCGGCCCTGCTTGTGGTGATACTTCAGGGCATCTTTAATCTAGAGATCCCTTTTGGGGTTTCCTATTTCTTTTTTTATTATTTTGTTTTTGCTTTTTCTGATTTTTTTTTTTTAAAGATTAAACCAATTGCAGACCGATACGTGTCAGTAGGGTCCGCAAACAGTGCAAGAGACGGTTTTTATTTAGAAGTTTTAGAAGCCGTCTCTTGCATTGTTCAAGGGCCCCACATGTTAGTAGGACCTACGAACAGTGCAAAAAATCCTTTTAAGAGACTCGGTTAATCATGCTCTTAGAGCGCTCTACCATAGCCCAGTCCTGCAGATACACGTAGTGTAAAATATTAAGTGAACCTGAAAAGTTGAGAAGATTTTGTGCAAGACGAGTGAAGAACCACCGGCCTACAAAACATCTATATATATAAAGAAGAAATTTACTCACTTCTGGTGAAGACACGTCATCAATTCAGATGCTCACAGCGTAACACGTGTCCGTTTACACCAATCCTCTGCGTTTCATTAACTTTCGTATTTCTCTGTTTGGGCTGCTTTTTTTTTGCTTATAAGGCTTCTTATATCTAATTTACATGTTAATTTGTTTTTGGGTTCTGAAAACATATGGACTTATATAGCCCACTAGGCAAAGATCTATTACTATAAAGAAGAGTTTAACTCTCTTCTTAAGATGCCACGTCATCAATTCGAATTATACTGTGCTGACACATGTCTCACGATTATAAAACTCATCGTTTCATTTAAATAAACGTCGTGGGCTTTATGTTAATCCTCATAATTGGAGCCCAAACAGAAACACGTAAATTTGATAACCCACATGAAGCACTAGGGTTTCTATTCTTCTTCCAAATTTGCTACCTGTCCTTTTTTCTGCGTTCTCTCTCACACACCGTCAATGGTGTGTTGATTGTTTCAATGACTAAAATCGAGATTGAGAATCTCTTCGTCTGTCTCTACTCGCGTTGTTTAGCCTTCTACTCCACTCAACCGAAACCGTCTGAGTTACAGATTCAGCGCCATCATCGCCTTCTTAACTCCAAAGACCGACGTTTAGCACAATCTTGACATTGATTGTGAGTTATCCCTCTGCAAGGCGGTTTATTATTCACCTATAAAAAGGTTAGCTTTCTTCACTTTAACAACATCCTCACAATTTGTGGAAACACTAAATCTATACATAGATTCTTTGTGAAATGGCTAACTCATCAATCTTCCTCCCTGATTTGAAATCTGTTCGCTGCTCCTCTACTGTCCAAGTGCGATTGCTCAGATTCTGGGAAGTCAGGAATGTGAACGTGGAGGGAAACTGATGTATATTGATATGCTCTTACTGGATTCAAAGGTAAATCTGTTCTTGAACTCATGTTCTTTATAGTAATAGATTTATTAACATCTTCTGGATGATTAGTTCTGTAACCGTTTGCAAATAATGGTTTCTTTTTAAATTTGTTTCAGGCGATCCTTATGCAATCAACCGTGAATGTGAGCCGGCTAGCAACTTACATGCCTTATCTCCTGGCCGGTTCAGTGTATTCTGTCACCATTTTTGATGTGACTCAGTGCAATCAAAACTTTAGGCTCTCGGACTCCACTCTGCTGATTCGATTCAGTGACGCTACCGCTCCTGATGAATTAACTGAACTTGCTTCTCCAATATCTGAAGAATGTTTCAGGTTCCGTAATCACAGCGAGATGATTGGTCTAACCAACACTAACACCCAACTTCCAGGTATTCTTTCTATAATCTGTTCATCAGTATAATTGGATAAGATATTAATATGAATATTTTTTTCACTCTATCAGAGATGGTTTCGATGCAGTTTGTTGATTATGTTTTCGTATTATATGTGTTTCAGGCGACTCTCAGCCACCGTGAATGTCAACCGTCTGACAACTTTCAGGCATCGCCTCAAAGCGGGCTCCATGTTCTCTGTCAGTGTATTGGCCTTGGATTTTTTTCTGAGGAAGCTTAGGCTATTCTTGAAGATATGAATGTTTCTGAAACCAATATAACCCAAGTGGATTTGGTTCCTGGTGAAACAAGTTCTTCTGCGTTAGAAGACGTAGCTTCTCCTAAAAATAATACGAATGAGATGGGTTGTTTCCTTACCAGGACGGTAATGATATTCCAGTTGAAGATCTGATTTCGTTTGATACAAGATATAAATGAGAAAGGTTCAGAAATTTGTACTTTTTTATTATGAAAATGTAAGACATGCATTAATATGTATGTGAAGATTCTAATTTTCAAAAGTTATTTCAGATTCTTGAGCGTACTATATATTTTGAGATTCTAATTATTACAAGTGAATTTTTTTCTTTAGTGTTTTTTTTTCCAACGTTTCAATTTGTATAGTCAGCTCAACTTTGCTTAGATGTTGTTTTGGTTTATATAGTTCATATTTTAAGGATGTTATTAGCTAAGTGACAAACGTTTGAATGTGAGAAGTGATATTTTCACGATTGTTTCTGTCTCTCAAATCCTATTCTATTTTTTTTTGTGATTCGTTAAACATATTTTTAACATATATTTCATTAAGTAAATTATATTACCCTCATATTAATTAATTAGTATTTCTGCCAACTGTGATAAATCAATGTTTATTAAAATATTCAACCAGAACTGCAAAAAATAATAAAGAAAAAGAAAAATCTCATTTGAGCTAATATCCTGGAGACGGCGTTGGGTATGAGATCTTTCTGAGCATGAGTAGTGCTTAGCCATGCCATGCTAACATACGCCAAAATGCCTCTTCCAATTTCTAAATATTATCATTCTTTTATACACGTCTTTGAAAAAAATATATATATTACAAGATAATCGGCCATTGCTGCAGGAAGCTTCAAGTTTAAGGTTTGTGTGTAAAACTAAGTTCTTTCGCTCTTAAAAGATTCCTATGAATCAACAGTACAATAAGCCATCGCCACTGGCTGTTTACTCCAAGGAGAAGAAGAAGAGTCATTTTGTGATCTTCCTAAAATTTTAGTAAATCAGAATAGAAAAACCCTCTTTTCTGCTCGCTGACTTGAAAGCCGGATGACTAAAATATGGCTCTGCGGACCAGTGCTTGAACTGCAGAGACAAAAGAAAGCATTTGAGGAGAAGACGCAGAGTTTAAAAGATTGTATCAGTAAAACATGTGATTGAGGAGCAGAGAAAGAACAACTTGGGTTACAACTCCATGTTCCAAGACTTAATTAGCTTGCTTCTTTTTCGGTTTTCCATTACAATAATTCTACTACTTCTTACAGAATTTCGTCACTAAATTTTAAAAGCTTTGGAAACAGCATCATTTTAAAAAGATTAGCTACTTAAGGTCCAGTTATTCTTATGACATTACCAAACATATAGTTTATATGTATGCGGAAGAAAATAAGCTACTATGAAGTAACCAATAAATGTTACAATTCAAAAAAATAATGAATAAATGTTCACTAATAAGAGATTTAAGACATGCATATGAAACAACCTTAGTCCAACGAAAGTTAGCAACCAATATATACACAAACAGCCCAGTTAATACTTTTAACAACATTTAAATTACTCCTCCAGTAATCTTCTCCATAACACCTATACACCGCCACACGTTGAAAAATCGCAACTGCATTTACACATTCATAACTTCCATATGCTAATCCATCAAATAAACAACAATATCATAAGACAAATACTTACATAACAACTCCAACATATCCCGCGCGTAGCGCGGACTGGCCCTAGTAACACATAAATTGATCACATGAGAAAGTTTTGGTTAGTAATATGTTGCATCATTAATTTTTAATACAATTTTCCAACGTTCTAAATTACTGTTCTTATATATATATATCTACGAAAGTATGTCATCACTTCATTTTGTACTCTTAAAACTAGAAGGTTTTACAAAATTCTCTCCTTCTATCTTTACTAACAAACAGTATTTTCTATGAAAATCTATTTAATTTATATTCTCGAGTGGACTAACAATTACTATATTCCAAAAAATCCAACTTCCAGTTTTAATTTTTTAATCCCATTCTCTACTTTGATGAACTGTGCTACGTAATTAAAAATATATTTAAACAACATAATCAGTTCATAATTATTATGATTAATGACCAGAGTGGGACGGATCCAAATATCCAAAACAATTTGGTATCCGAATCCATATATCCGTCTAGATATTGTACTATCCGCGGGTATCCGGATCCATATCTAGATTCGTAAAAATAATATTGTAAATAACTAAATAGATACGTTCTAAAGTTAGAATCATCATTAGGTGACCCAAAAAAAAAAAAATTAGAATCATCACTATACATGTTAACTGAGCAAAGATAATATTGTAAATAACGAAGTAGATACGTTCTAAAGTTGATATTTATATATATAAACAAAAAATGCTTCCTAAAATTGTTAGAATAAATCAAAAGTTGCACCAAGTAACACCTCCTAACTCACTATAAATTTTTACGTCTCCGTATTAAATTTTTTTAAAACATAATAATTTAAGTAAGAGAAGATCATATATATAAGAATAATATAAAACATTAATTTAACACAGAACATTCCATTATATAACAGAACTTTAGGCCTCTTTGTTTCAACAAGACGAATATACTATGAAGCTTCATACAAGCTTAAAATGTTAAAGGTTTATAAGAAATATTAACACACGTTTTAGTCCAATATAAAAGCCAAATAACTACAAATAAAATTATGAAACATATAGTTATAACGTAACCAACCACGTTCAAATGCATCTTAACAGAGCCATTAAACCAATTCAATGCCCATAACCACTTACAGCAGCTGAAAAGCCATGGCTAGACTGAATTGGAGACCCCGACCTCAACCATCTATATAAACAGTGTTCTTCCCCACAATAATCATCAACATACAGAATACAAAAGCATCCAAAATCAAGTATACTCAGCTAAGAACCTCCCCAGTCCCCACGTCTCACCGTCAGATCAAACGCCACTCTTCTTACGTGAAGAAACTCAAACATGCTGCTGAGTTTTCCATCTCAGATGCAACAGCGTGTGTCTATGCTCCTCGCTGTTTTTTCGCGCAAAAACATACATTACTCTCTGCAAAAATGCAAAGCTCCCCCTATTGACAAGAAACCCTCTCCTTATAATACTGAGGCACACTGGCATTAATGCTGAGGCACACTTTATAGAGGGAGTGAAGCAATATTTTGCATTGGACCAACCTAAAAAAGTGTGCCTAAACATCTCAAGATCCCAGCCCAAAACAAACATGATTTAGGTACCTATCTTTATGCTATTCTTTTAATGATCACATGAGACCATGAAAAAGGCATGGCATGTATGGATCTCCTTAATTGGCGAACCAACATGTTAGCAGTCGACAAGTGTTGGAGAAACCTCAAACGTACGTTGCGCGATGTCCCAATCTTGAAGAGGCAGTCTTCTGGAACCAACATGACTCTTATAATGCCACAAGGAATCTGCATGTTCAAAGAACTTTTAAATATAGGTGCACTGATTGTTATTACTACAAGCAAATGGAGTTGTTCTCGGAGATGATAACCCCACCATAATATTCGTGAAATCCGTTTACGTCCAAGTTTTCACTTTCTGAATTTCTTTTCTAATTATCCATGTTTTTTTTTACTTTCAATGTTTCAAGTACCTTTTTTATAATACACAGGTCTTAATTTGGTCATCTTAAAAACTTTGGTCATACAAATTCACTGAAATAAAAAATACTCTCTCCGGTTTTAATATATATATCGTTTTAGGATTTTGTATATGAATAAAAAATATTTAATTTTTTACATTTTCTAAACAAAACATCATTAATTATATATCTAACTATAATTTATCCAATTATAAAATAGAATGTATAATATCATTAATCATTTAACATTAATTATTAATAAATTTTACATAGAAATTAAATAACATCATATAATTTGGAATAAATATTTTTTTCTAAAAGGTCATATAAAAAACGGAAGAAGTATTAGAAAGATCATAAATTAAATGATTATTACTACTAACACAAAGCTCTTCCATTAACAATCTAAATAAATAAATAAGAGTGTCTTGGTTCCACTATCTCAACTAATAGAATATCAAATCTAAGAATATTCCAACCTGTCATGAAAGTACTTTCTTGAACCCTACGTTACTTTGATCGATCTACCCACAAAATTTTACTCTTCATTTACTAATATAACAAACCTTATTTAATGTTACATAATTCTTCTTTTTGCTCAGCTAATCAATCATCTTTATAGGAAATCCAAATATGATTCAGCTCATCAGCAATGAACTGAAGTTATGGAGGATTTCCAACTAAGCTGATCTAGCTGCACCTGACCAGCTATTATCCCAATTGCAACAATAACATCAAAATGGATACAAAACTTTAGAATAAGTCTAACTAAATTTTAAACACATTTATATCCAAATGCGAACGTCCAGGACATACTTCCAAATCTTAACATAAAGCAAATGCATAGAAACTACATTAATTGTTATCGAAATCGTACATCCATCAAATCTCACGCATAGTGCGGGTCTATTCTAACTTAATATACAATTTAGTAAACATATAATACAAACAGATATGCAAGACTTATTATAAATACGGAAAGTATTGANTAAGTCTAACTAAATTTTAAACACATTTATATCCAAATGCGAACGTCCAGGACATACTTCCAAATCTTAACATAAAGCAAATGCATAGAAACTACATTAATTGTTATCGAAATCGTACATCCATCAAATCTCACGCATAGTGCGGGTCTATTCTAACTTAATATACAATTTAGTAAACATATAATACAAACAGATATGCAAGACTTATTATAAATACGGAAAGTATTGATCATAATTATATTAATGATCTATTCAAAAAAATGTAAAAATAAGATAAAGTTCTACTTGAATTGTACACACAATTTCTTCATATAATTCAGAATAGTTTATTTTTAAAGTTACAGAATTAGAATATTATCATCACATCAAATTTTTGAAGAAATGGGATAAATTTAATAAGATTACTAAAATCTTAAAAATAAACTAACATATAACTTCTAGACACCAACATTCTTAAGAACCTTCAATATTATAATACATTTCTCTTGCAAAAGCTCATATATCACACTCAAAAATAAGATACAATTTTATAGCTTTTTACATTAAACATAAATCATATTCCGCGCGTAGCGCGGACCGATCCTAGTAGAAAAATATGATGCAATTTAGTTTTGACTATTTGGAACTGTTCTTCTCCTGATGAGTTTTTTTTCATGTGCTACAAAAGTTCATTTCTCAAAAAAAAAATGAAAAAGGGGCAAGAGAGCATCGATGACCCTTGGTCCTAAATCTTGACTGGAGAGGTGATCAAAGTAGAAAGTTGCAATCTAATAAAATCACTTAATTTATTTCTCACTTATTATATAATATATTTTTATAGGTAATTTATATATTCTTATAAATAGTTTTAAGATTCTGATAAACTGTTTTCATAGCCGATGATAAATAATTTTTCTAACTTTATATTTTTATTAATGATTATAAAGTATGTCTGGACTTTATAAGTTTTAATAATTATTATATATTTAAAATATAAAATTAGTTTATGTATTTTTATATAAAACATTCATTCATTATATTATATAGTTTATAAATATTAAAATAAAATTTTCAAACTTTATTAGTTTTTCTATAATTTCAACATTTAGTTACCATAAATTATTATTATTTGTAATATTCTTAAGATTACTTAGAAAATGATGTTAATTGCTTATAAACTTACCTTTAATTTTAGATTTATTTAAATAAATAAAAATAAAAACTACCAACCAATCAAATTATAGTATTTTTTAAAGAATTTACTAGTGAAGGCAGTGATCGATACACAAACAAAATTCACTTAAGTCTCATTTAATATATATATATATATAGAAGAATCTTTGGGAAAATTGCCAAAACCAACCTAAAACTTGAATTCAAATGCAAAAGTGTACCCAAACATCAATCAAATGCAAAAGTAACCTAAAAGTGTAGTGAAATTACAATAGCCCCATTATGACAAAAAAAAAAAAAACTATTTGCGTTTTTACCTTTATAGCCTATTTAAGTCTTCTGTCTTTTTAAGTCTTCTGTGATTTTGTAAGTCTTCTGAGAAGACTTACATGTAAGTCTTCTCGCTTAATAAATTTTAAAAATAATTTATAAATTATATAAAAATATTTTTATGGAGGAAAAATCTAAATCATGTAATAATAAATATTTGTAAATGATATAAATTAAAATCTAGTAAAATTGAATTGTTCTCAACATAGATGAGTTAATGTATCATCTTTTGATATTCTTTAGTCTAGGGTTTGGAAACATATGTCATAGTATTGTATGTATCTTCAGGGTTAGATTTTGGAAGCCTAACCAATTTTTTTGAAAAATCATTTTTTACATATATTTGTTTAGTTTTGTGTATATTAAATAGTTTTGGAGTTGATTTTAAGTTTAGTGAAATGCTTATTGATATTTAGTTTGTTATTTAGTTTAAGGTATTAGAAGACTTAAGTCTACTAAAAGATATTACGCCATAAGACTTACATGTAAGTCTTCTGGGCGAATAGTAAATTCAAGGGGTAGAAGACTTTCAGGAAAGTCTTCTGTCTTCCCAGAAAGTCTTCTGTCTTCCCAGAAAGTCTTCTGTCTTCCCAGAAAGTCTTTTGTCTTCCCAGAAAGTCTTATGTCTTCCCAGAAAGTCTTTTGTCTTCCCAGAAAGTCTTCTGTCTTCCCAGAAAGTTTTCTGTCTTCCCAGAAAGTCTTCTGTCTTCCCAGAAAGTCTTCTAAATCGAAAATATTTAACCTAATTACAATTTTTGTCTCCCTCTATATAAAGAAAGTTTACACATTCTCTCTCTTCCTCTCAAATTGCTGCAAGAAAATGTAATGTTTCTCACTCTAAAACTCTCAAACCTCTCTCTAATCTCTTTTATATAGTTCTCATCTTTTACTCTTTGGATTTTCAAGTTTTCAGATCTGGAAGACTTTATGATTGTCTTCTGACGAAATCTTCTCCCATGTCTCCTCTTTCATAACGTATTTGAGTGTTTTAGTAAGTTTTCATGTCTGATTTACATCATTTGTAACTTCTTATTGCTTAAAGTTCTTACCTTTTTCCCAAACTAAAACTCTCTAACCTCTTTCTAATATTTTTGAACTTGAAAAAGAACAAACTTTATATAATTTTTTTATTTTTATCTCATGTCTTCTCACTAATTTATCATGTTTTGCAGATTTTTTGGTTATCATCTTCTATTCCTTTAAAGGTATATATATATATATATATATGATGTATATGTATTTTTGTATATTCTATAAAGGTAGATATATCTCATATTCTACTCTTTTTCTTTGTTTTGAGGATATTTGAATTTTTTTGGATATGCAGGTTTTTCAGATCTGGGTCAGATTTTAGAAGACTTTTGAGAAGACTTTGTTCTCTGTGGGAAGACTTCCAGAAAGTCTTCCAGTGCATTATATGTTAGAAGACTTTGTCAGAAGACTTTTTGAAAGTTTTCTAACATAATGTACAAGAAGACTTTCTGAAAGTCTTCTAACATAATGTACATGTGTAATAATTTTGTTTATGATTTATTTTGTGATTTGTATGTATAATCTTTTATTTGTGGATTATTTTATAAATTTGAAGAGATGTCAATGAATTTTTTTTGGTAAATATGTTCATGTCTACAACATTATCTTGCAAAAAAAAAATATATGTTCAATGAAATTTTTTTGGTAAATATGTTCATGTCTACAACATAATGTCTACAACATTATCTAACACTTATAACATAACACAACAACACAAAAACTTAGTTAAATTTACTAAAATTAAAAGGAAAAGAATTTTAAGAAAACTTAATCAAATTCACAAAATATAAACTTTCACTTGAAGTTTTCTGAGAATTTTCGGAAGAAATTTTTTAAAAAATTTAAAAAATTTCTATAAGTTTTTGGAAAGTCTTCTAGCGTATAATGTAATAGAAGACTTTATGGAAGTCTTCTAGCATATAATGTACTAGAAGACTTACATGTAAGTCTTCCTGAGAAGACTTCCACGGAAGTCTTCTTCTGGTAGAAGACTTCCACGGAAGTCTTCTTCTGGTAGAAGACTTCTAGGAAGTCTTCCGGAAAGGTCATTTTTGCAATTGTAAATTTAGAAATGAAGACTTCCAGAGAAGACTTCCATGTAAGTCTTCTCGAGAAAAATGAGAAGACTTCCATGTAAGTCTTCTAAAAAAATAGGTTAGTTTTGCAATTGACCAAATTGTGTCAGAAATTTGACTTTCTGTGGAAGACTTCCAGGAAGTCTTCTCGACAGAAGACTTCCGACAGAAGACCAAAATCACAAAAAAATAAAGCTAGAAGACTTACAGGGAAGTCTTCTGCTGGAAGACTTCCTAGAAGACTTCCCTGTAAGTCTTCTCGGTGGAGAAGACTTTCAGGTTAGTCTTCTCCACGAACCAGATCTGAAAAAAATAAAAAAATTTCTTAAATTTGGTGAGATTCATGTTTAACTTCTCCAAGTACATATCATTTCTTAGTGAAAGTTACATACTTGTTCTTGACCAAGAATCATGAATTTTAGTAACATTAATAAGTTTATAAATTTTAAAATCAAAAAGTTGGGATTTTGGGAAGTAATAAGAGAGAAAATGAAAGGAAAATAGTTTGTGTGTGTAAGAAATAAGTATATAAAGATGTAGATGTTGATTTTAGAAGCATTAAAAGCTTCAAATTGGTTGTTCATGGTGGTTGGTGTATTGAAGCCAATGACAAATATTGTAACTACTTGATGAAGATGAGGATGATATAGTAATACAATCATTTTCAAAAAAAAAAGTAATGGCATTTTTGTGAATTATCCGAACTTCTAGGGTGAAAAGGGAATGTGAAAATTTCAAAAAAACCATGGGTTGGTTTTGCAATTGAGTTCAAGTTTTGAGTCACTTTTGAAAAAAGCCCAGAATCTTTTTAATAAATGATTTATATGTTTTTATATATGATTTTAAAATTCTAATAAATGTTTTTAGTAGTTATTATATAATTATATATGAACATAATTCATTATGTAAAATATAAATTATTTGATTTCTTTTAATATAAAAATTGTGTTTATTATATTTATAGTTTATAAATATTGAAAATAATTGATCAAATATTATTAGTCTTTCAATAATTTTGATATTTGATTATCATAAGTTACTATTTGTAATATGTTACTCCCTCCGTTTTATATTACTTGTCGTTCTAGGTTTATGCACACATGTCAAGAAAATATATGATTTTGTATATTTCCAAAATAAAAACATAATTACTTATACACCTAACTATATTTCAACCAATAGAAAAATAAAATAGAGAATCTTATTAATGAATTTTGCATTGAAACTCTAAAACGACACTTATTTTAAAACAAAATTTTTTCCTATAAAGACAAGTAATATGAAAGGGAGGAGTATATATTATTCTCTTTGTTTCATAATAAGTGTCATTTTAACATTTTTTGTTACATAAAAGTGTCATTTTAGATTTCCGATGCAAATATACTTATTTTCAGTTTGAAATTAATTGTAAACTGCATTGATTTTATAAATAATTTTATTTATCTCAAATACTATTGGTTAAATAGATATAATTAATAACAACTTAAATATATTTCAATTATTTTTTAATATATGTGAAAGTATCAAAGTGACACTAATATTGAAAACTAATATTGAAACAGATGAAGTATTTATCAACTGATATTTATTAGTTCTAGTTAACTTCAATTTTTGGATTTAGTTTAAATAAATAAAAACTAAAAATTATCAAACAATCAATTATAACAATTTTAAAGAGTTTACCAGTAATGAACACATAAGTAAAAGTCAATAAATAATTACTCATTTAATGTATCGGATGATTATTTGACTTAACAGTTGGGAGTAGTATTAATAGCCGCACATGTATTTATTTCACAACGTCCAACTTGTCTATTCCAAATAGTCAGTCAATGCCAATGGCCTGTCACTTTATATTGACAGGACTTTATCTTACTCATATAGTTAGAACTATATAACACATGCAAGTTGGAAAACGTAATTTTTCTCCCATAAAGATGTAGACATAACTATTACACCTTCTATTCATAACATATAAGTACTTTTAGAAAATAAAAGAAAATTTTAAAATATAAATACTTTTCATATTTTAATGCAATTTTTTTAATAATTATTAGATATTGTGTGACTAATGAAATAATATAAATTCATTTATGATTGGTTGATATTATATTTTAAATGATACTATTTAAAAGGTAACAAATTTCTTAATAATAGTGTTTTTAACTAAAATTATCTACATTTTGAAACAGAAGAAATCCAATACTTTCATTATCTAAACTAGGATAGTATATAAAGCAACAGTATTAATACAATTTATAGCTCATCCACTGGTCTTTCTTATTGAATTCACTAAAGTCTTCCTTGAAATGAAAAGTCAGTTACTTTTGTTTTTATTCAGTAACTATCTTCCACATGTATTTAATAAAATTTAACCTGATTAGCTGTAATAAGAGGTGAACAAGATTTTTGTCAAAGAGTTTTCACATGGAGTATAAGAGCACTTTTAACGCTGATGTCCATTAGAGGTCTCTTATTTCTTTATTTTTTTTTAATTTTTTTCTGATTTAAAAAAAATAAAAAAATTAAACTAATCGTAAACCGTCACATGTCAGTGAGATCCGTGAACAGTGCAAAATATCCAGCAAAATTATTTCTTCTTTAGAGTATCTCCAACTCCACTCTATTTTTCACTCTAAAATAGAGTTTAGAGTAAAAAGTGTTCCAATGGTACTCTATTTCTTACTCTATAATAGAGTGAAAATAAGTTTACTCTAAATATAGAGTAAATTGTTGTTTTTTTGTTCATCACTCTATTTTTCACTCTTAAATAGAGTAACATTGGAGTAAACTTCAACTCTATTATAGAATCACTCTATTTTAGTGTAAAAAATAGAGTAAACCATTGGAGATGATCTTAGCGACTTTGGAGCCCAATTTTATCTCGGTTTCCATGTTTCGTGGAGCCCTCCGATAAAAGACCCGCTTGAAGACCGTGTTGCTCCTGCTCTAAGTTTTTTTTGGTAATGTTTTAATATCTTATCTGAACCCTTAGTTAAACCAATAAACTCAGTAATCTATATATAATTCAATTTAGATTTAATAAGAATCCAATCAATTAAAAACCAGAATATTTTTTGATAAAACTCATAGATTTATTATTAAACTTTGATCTGGCACATGTTAACCAAATAAAAACTATAAATAACCTAATGTTGTTTTAAAAAGTTATTTAATTATTCATATATTTTGAATGGTATATAAAATTAAATAAAAGTTGTAAATGTGATTCTTTTGATTTTGATAAAAATATCTTACTTTGTCATTTAAAAAAAAATAAAGAGAACAGTGATGGAATTTTTTTTATATGATTCGTTATTAGTCTATTTTGATATTTGATAAGATATTTTAAGTTTGTTTTTGTTTACTTCATTTCTTTTAGATTATAAATTTTATTTTATAATCAATTTTATTTAACTATTTATCATTTTAGTTATTGGCCAAAGTCCTAACTTGATATTAAAAAATTAGTCAAATAATTTATTTTTCCTGGCAAGTAAAAATTGAGACTAAAATAATATTTAAAAGGTATTCAGTTATATTTGTAAATAAAACATAATTTTTTGTATTATCTTAATTTTTTTAAGGATTAATAATATTTTATTAATATAATTAAATATTAAAATATGTTAGTTTTTTATCTACGGTTCAACTGCAGTCAATTCGGTCGTATTTGGATTTGGGTTTAAAAACCTTAAATTTTTTGTTTTAGTTAAAAAAAAAACATCAGGAAAGTGAAATACCAGAAAATAAAAATTCAAATCAAACCGCTTAAACCATAAACTTATATTGGGCCCGTTTAAGGTAACTAAACCGAAAATCTTGAAGCCAATGATATCATATTTCTTTTAACTGTTTTTGACAGTTGACCTGAAGTTGCAAGGGAGAAGCAGAGTCGCTTCTCTTCTCCGGGGAAACAGGTAACAATCTGTTTCAAAGCTTTCTGCAGAAAAATATTAAACCTTTTATTATTTCTCGCTTCGATCTACAGGAATCTTGAAAAATCCATTACTGTTTAACACAAGTTTTTCTTTCTTGATTTTGCTTCTTCGATTCTTTTCTTCATAGCTTTAGTTGACTTGAGAAAGAAAATCATATATAGAGGGAGAGACATAGTAGTTTGCTTTTAGACAGACCCTAAGAGAGAAGTAAAGAGTCTGTAAAGTATCAGACATGAGTTCTTGAATATATTTCTTTTCTTGGAAAGATGAATGACATGTTTGGTTTGTTTTGGGGTTATTTCTGTGTTTGATTTAGCTGAGAAGAAAGGTCGTTAGTTCTCATGGCTTCTGAGGAACCATCGAAGCAGCAGAGGGAGCCAAAAGATGATCCAACTCCAGCAATCAGAGACATCCTCGCAATCGTCGAGAGTTTGCATAAGAAGTTTGTCCCTCCATCCCAAAAGGATGAAGTTCTAAAAACGTCTAGAAGCATGGGTGCTGCTGCTAATCCCATCAACTCCTCACAAGCCCCTGAGAATGTGCATCTGCCGAAAACGACCAGTCTCCCTGTACCTTCTTCCACCGAGCAGGATGATACGGAGCGTTATATTCCTAAGCTGAGACGTAACCTACGTTTGCTCAAGGAGGACGTGGTGAAGCTGCAAGATCTTCGCTGCGAAGTTGCAGATGAGGTCGGGAAACATATCACTCCACTTGAAAAGCTGCTTAAGAAAGTTGAAAAAGTTGAAAAAGGATCTCCCGGAGCTGTGTTGACCAAGGGTATGAAGAAAGATCTTGAGGATATCAACAAGAAGATCTTTAACTTGATGTGTCAGGTCCCTTTGTTGCCCAACAAACGCAGAACGCCTGGTGGGTTAGACTCTGAGGGTGGTGATGGAGAGAACAATGGCAAAGGTATTGAATGCTTGCCTGGTATCCATGCCAATGAAGAGGATCTCAAACGACTCGCGGTTTTCAGAGATGTAAGAGACAAATTCAAGAAGCTTAGTGTTGAAGGCAGGATCTGTCTGCTGAGCTTTGCTGTTTTCCCTGAGAATCAAGAGGTGAACAGAACAATGCTGATGTACTGGTGGATCGGGGAAGGCATTCTGGCTAATGAAGGCAAACCTGAAGATGTTGTGAAGGATATTATTGACGGTTTCGTTAAGGAAAGGTTGATTGAACCTGTTGAAAACAAACGCAAAGTGGAGCCGAACAGCTACAAGATGACCCCTTTTGTGCATTCTTCAGTGGTTCTCATCTCAAAGGAGATCAAACTCTTTGATATTTATCATAAAGGGAAGAAGCCAAGAATGGACAAATCAGAACTTAACAAGGTCTGTCTTGTGGAAGGGTCGTCAAGCCAACCAGAAGCAAAAGCTACAAAAATGCCAGGTGTGAATTTCATCGAGACAGTGTTCAATGTCTCTGAGAGGTTTCCTGATTTCGCGTTCAAATGGTTCTCAGAGGATCAACCAACAGCGAAGAAGAAGTTTGGTCCCATGTCAAAACCTGTGTTTAAGTTGCTCAAAGTGTTTTACTTGGGTAGATGGGAGAGAACCGCCAAGCGCCACATCGAGGTAGAGAATCCTGAGCTCATGAGACACTTGAAGCATATGACTAAACTAAGACTTTTGAGTTTCCAAGGGATCTCAAGAATTGAAAGGCTTGACGATGCTGTCTGTAAGCTTCGTGAGCTGATCATCTTGGACCTTAGAGCTTGCTATAACTTAGAGAAACTTCCAGAGAAGATAGATTCGCTCAAGGCGCTGACTTACTTGGACATTACGGATTGCTACATGATAGATCGTATGCCTAAGAGGTTGTCGTGGCTGAATAACTTGGTGGTTCTCAAGGGCTTTGTTGTAAGTGATGCTAATGATGAGGAGAAGGTCTGCACGTTGGCTGAGCTGGTGCACTTGGAGAAGCTGAGGAAGCTAAGCATTACAATAAACAAAGGTGATTTCAGCGTAAATGATCTGTTCCTGGCTGTTGAGGAATTCAAAAGTCTTGAGAAGTTTAAAGTGGCATGGGGAGGTATTAATGAACATAAGAAAGTTGAAGCTACTGGTGGGTTAGTAAGAGAGTTCAAAAGAACCATGGCAATCATTCGTAACACCCAAGCTTCCCAAGAAGAAAAGCGTACCAATGTCTCAAAGAAGCTTCCCAAGCTTCCTGAGAACCTGAAGAAACTGGACCTGCAGTGTTTTCCTGATCGGGATCTTCCCAGATGGCTTCAGCCACATAATCTTTGTGGTCTGGAGAAACTCTACATTAAAGGAGGAACCGAACTTACTGGATTTGGAAAGTTGAACCTTGAGGGAAGAAATGAGTGTAATGTCAAGGTCTTACGTCTGAAATTTCTTCCCAGGTTTAAAGTGGAGTGGAGGGAGCTGAGGGAACTCTTTCCAAAGCTGGAGTTCTTGGACAAGTATCAGTCCCCTCAAGTTAGCTTCTGCCCCTGCGATGGAATTGGAATCTGGCGCGTCTAAGCAACTCTAAACTATGAGTTCTCAGCTGTCCCAAGCCCTTCTTCTTCTTTTGTGTTATTGTTTATTTTCTTTCTTATTGTTGTTGTGTGTATTTGCTTCTCATTTTGTATTTGATGTATTGCTGTTTTGCTTTCAAGTGTTGTTGTTTCTGAACTGCTGAATAAAGGAGTTTGGAATGTTTGCTTTGTTTGGCTATTGATGGCTCACTTTGGACTATGAGACCAGTTCCAGAGCCAAATTGATCAAAGGCAAGTGATCCCTCATATAAACGCAGAAGTAGCAGTAACATTAGTTTCCTCTATTTGCTTCAGTTGTATTCTTTTATCGTTTCAGAGAGTAATAGTGTCTTGAACTGTTTGCATCTACCGTATCGTTACTAGGAGTTGAATCATCTGCATTTTCTCATGGACTTCTTCTGAATAAGGTCCAGATGCTCCTTAAATCTATGGATCCACTGTATTCAAAGCTTGGGTAGACAAAGGTAGCAGTCCAGACCTGTCTAGCAAAAGAGCAGTGAAAGAACAGATGATTAATAGATTCATGCAGGTTGCATCGTTTGCACAGTCCATCAACATTGATTCGACGGGTTTTGAGTGCTTCACCAACAGGGATGGCTCCATGTGGAGCTTACGGTATGTAATGGCAATGGATTATGATCAAAGCCTTCTTGTGTGGCATATTGCCACTGAACTCTTATACCAAACAGAAGAAGCCAATGAAGATAACCATAGTTGCCGTGAGTTCAGTAAAACCCTTTCAGACTATATGATCTACCTCATAATGACAGGGCCGGCCCTGAGATTTAAGGGGCCATAGGCCATATTTTGAAAATTTCAACCAAATTTTTTTGTTAATAAATTTGGAGACCTAAAAATATTTGATATTTTTCAAAATAGTTGTCCGTAATCAGATGTCTTTGTGGGTTTGATGTCTATCGGTGCACATCCTAGCTGAAAAACTACGTATTCTCAATGCAAGAGTATGTTAGACAGCAGAGACCTCTAGAGAAGAGCATGATGGAGATTCTACGCACCTGAGATTCTCCGGTTTGCTTTCAGGTTCTTGATAAGCAAGTGGGGAAGCAAAGCACTTGAAAATGAGCTGCCACAAGCTGAGTAAAGAGAAGATAAGAAGATGGTATGTGAAGCCGTTAGGAGGAAACAGTGTTGAAAAGAGTAGAATACTATATATATAGAGGAAAGGATTGTACTTAGAGATTTATGGAGCTTGTGGGAAGGTATATGAAGGATGTCTTTAGGAGAGAGAGGAACTCTTTGTCAATCCCTAGGATATTGATTGTAATCTGTGTTCTTCATCAACATACTGCTTGGTTCTTCGATAGCTTCAGAGGAAACAAAAATAAATTGATGTTGTTTGAAGCAGCAGCAGTGGCGAAAGAACTTGAACAGGTGAAGAGAGATGTGTAGGAAATCACGAGTGGAAGATGGTAAACAGTGTGGATGGAATTGCTCTTCCGCGCAGAATGCAAATATGACGGAATAAGCGCATATGGAGCAGCTTAGAGTGTGGATAGAGTTGCTCTTCCATCTGTTATTGATTAAATTTCATACGTGAAGGAAAATTGGTCCAAAGTCGAGAGCTATATTGCGAAAAGAAAAAAAGAAAATAATACTTCATACAGAATGTTCGAGCCGTGACCGAAACATTAAAGGCAGTACAGACGAAATAAACTCCATGGACAAGCAAAAGAGGGTTTTTTTTTCTTAAAAGGATATTAAACAGTCTTCAAATGACTTCGGAATCTGGGGTAGAAGACAATGATGATAATCAAAAGCAAAACGATGACTCAGAAGATTAACTTATGAGTGAGTCATAAGAAAGAGCCTTTCGGCTTTAACCAGCGATTCTCCTAGAGCAGGGATTGGGAGGCTGTGTAGGTCTGAGGAGGAACATGTCACCACTTTCTCCCACCCACCCTGCCTTCATCGCTGGCTGTTGCAACTGCCTTTGACTTTGACTCCATCTTCCTCCGCCCACCGCTGCATTTGCTATTTGCAGTCTCTGATGTCCCACGAGGAAAGACCCAATTCTTGTTCATAGCTGCTGCAAATGTGCATCATTTTTAATTTCTCTTCAGTTGAGTAATCAAACTATGCGAACAAAAGAACAAAAGTTCGTGATCTTTTACTTACAAGGACTCTTCCTTCCAGGCGGTGGGATATACTTAACATCTCTGACATGATAACTTCCGACAGGTTTGTTGTTCCATGTTGTAGCCTGGTTAATCTTATTAGACATCTCCAGCTTCCGCTGCGTCTGAAAAGCGCCAAAAGGAGGAACGTTCGCCTTTGGAACAGCATAACTGTTGAATGGCTTATTATTAGCAGTACTGGTCAAATTCGCCGGCAATCTCTTGACGGATTTCTGCTGATGCTCGAGAGGCCCTCTCTGTCCAACAGACTGTTTGGCACGGAGAGATGGTGGAACATAGTAGCAACTCTGGAAGAACGGATGCTGCAAAGCCTCTGCAGCCGTCGGCCTATTGCTGGGATCCCATGAGCAGAGGCGCTCAACAAGGTTAACCGCCTCTGCACTAGCATACGGCATCAAGCTTGAAAGGGATACACCGAGAAGCTGCAAGATAAACAAACAAATAGTTACTAGTATCTAAAGATACAAAAATCTGCGACGCTCTTTTTCTCCGAAAACATTAAAGATTTGAGCGAGCGTTTACCTGAGGGAATTGGTAATTAATTACGCTAGCAAGATTAAGCCCCTCCAACCATGTCTGTTCAGTTGGGCTGCCTATAACATTGCAGATTTTATATATCTCATCTGCTTCACTGCATACGTAAAAGGAGATTTTGTTAGCTTAACATGACATCAGCAACATTGTTCATTCAGGAAAACTGCAATGACAAATACCTAGCTCCAGGGAAAAAAGGGCGCAAAGACAACAGCTCAGCCAGAATTGCACCCATTGCCCACGTATCTGCAACACAAAAAATATCCCATTGTTAAGAAATGGACCAATACCATAAGTAAAGACTTCTTTTATTGGTATATTGGGAACACTAACCAAATTTTTGATGTGTATACATATGACCGTAGCAGTACTTCAGGTGCCATGTACCTGTTAGAAACACAGGCTTTAGAATGTGTATCATTGAACTACTTACAAATACATTTGATTTTCTTAGGAAGCATTTCAACCGAGTAGAGAAGTGAATCTTACCAGCGTGTAGAGACGTGCTCTGTATAAGTAGGACTTGAGTTAATCTCCCGAGCCAGGCCAAGATCAGCAATCTTGATGACATCTTTAGAGACTAATAGATTTTCTGCATTAGAAAAATACACACGTTTCATTGACAACATATTGAACTATGACTTCGGTAGAACAACTTGGAAATTTTGATTCGAAAATGGTCGAACTGTCGCACATGTGCTGCTGTTTATTGGTAACTCAGGGCTATCAATTACCTGGCTTAAGATCGCGGTGGAAGTATCCACGCTGATGCATGTAAGAAAGGCCTTGAAAGACTTGAAAGCACCAATTTCGGATATCAGATTCGGAAAATAGCTTAGGGTGATCCTTCATAAGCTGGTAAAGATTGCACTCCTGATGGAGTAAGAGCGGACAGAATGTTCAGGGAAATGGAGAATAAAAAGCTAGCAAACAGATCAAACAAAAAGTAGCAAAAGCATTAAGCATACCATGTACTCGAACACAAAGTATAGAATATCATTTTCCCGGATGACTTCCTTCAGCTTCACAATGTTTGGATGGTTCATTCTGCTAAGCGACTAGTATGAGAAAAGAGAGGAATCAGCAAACATACAAGAAGAAAGACTGAGAAATGAGAACATTATCAGTGAAGGAGAAACAGTACCTTCACTTCTCTCAGATTAATACATTCTTTCCAAGAGTAATACTTTTTCTTCATCTTTTTAATCGCAGCCTGTCCATAGAAAACTTCAGAACCATAAAAAGAAAGTAAAAATAGTATATAATTCTAGATAAAACTTAGAAAAAACAATTTACAACTTCACCCGTCTGTTTATTGACAGCTCGCCAAACATTCCCAAAAGTTCCATCACCAACTTCTTTGATTAAATTATACCTATGGTTGCATAAGGGATAAAAAAAGCAAACAGGAAATATGAAATCAAAGGGTCAGAAGCCAAAGATGAGAAAAAGACTTAAGAAATCAAACCTACCTCTCCATCGCCTCTACAGTAAAGCAAAGTATCTCCTATCGTTTTTGTCTCTAGAGAACTGAAATATTTCTATAACTTCAATCTTCCACTTGTTCATATGCCAGCAAAACTCGAAGATTCTCCCTCTGGGTAGCTGGCCGTTATTTACTTTGAAAACCAATCGGTTGACCAGCAAGCAAACGAAAACACCAAGAGAAGAAGACAAAACATGTTGAGAACTGGAAGACTCAGTGAAGAATGAACCAACAAGTAGGAATGTTCTGCGTAAGAAACCCACGCTCACAACAATTCACTCAAGGGGTTCGGAGACTCAAAAGACAATACTATCAAAGCTACGACATGTCAAAACTTGAAAAGAAGCTGATACATCCTTGTTCAGTCAGCTCCATGTATATGTGTATAGTTTTTATGTATATTAGTCTGCAGTTTTTATGTAATTTGATTGGAAAGTGGTTGTGTCTAAATTTGATCATGTTTGATTCGGTATTATTAGTGCATTATTGTATAGTTTTTTGTGTATTAGTCTATATTGATTTGTTTTCGAGATGGCTTAAATTGTTTTTCTGCAGGACACATAGGTGGATAACAGAAGCTTGGTAAGGAAAACACACAAAGGAGAGTTCCAAGTGGAAGTGGAGCCGATGGATAGTAGCTCAGTGGAGATCTCTATTGGATCGAGTTCTCTTAACTGGTCTCGACCAAAGAATATTAAAAAGAAAACACTTGGGAGTCAAGAATGAGTTGAACAACTATAGTGAGGGCTCTGCCCTAATTAACAGTGTCACAGTAGATGATGAGATATGCAGGCTGCCACTGGATCTCTTCCTCCAATTGTTTCTCTTGATGAATTCATGTCATCCATTGATTCAGAATCTCCATCTGAGTCAGATAGTGGGAAAGGACCTTTTGTTTCAGATAATAATGATGCAGAGGCGGTTATAGTTCTTATGTCACCCAAAGAAAAAGCAAATACCGATCTTGGTACATCACCAGTTAAGGCCGAGAGTGATGAATTAGTATCCTTAATGCCTCATTCTGATTTGAAATCTGTTTCCATACCTGCGGGTAAACATTTATGAGAAGGTGAACTCCAGTTGAGTGTTTCTTCTGTGATCTCTGTCACCGGCATTCTGAAAAGGTTTGTAATCAGTGGTTCCATTAGTGATATCAAACCTAGCTCAGTACTTCGTTTCATCTACATTTTCAAATTTGGGTTTGCATATTTGAAACGTTTTTGTTATGCTGACTAATCTAAGATGTTATACTACTACACCGCTTCTCAGCTGCATGGAAGATGTTATAACCTTCTCATTCGCATTATAGGACATTTGATTTGATGTCAAAGTCTGTACACTCGCTGATATCATATTTACTAATCTGATATTTTCTTTGGACAGTGGTGAAAAGACTACTACAAAAGAGTCACCTATGTTGCTTGAGATCAAGGGTAGAGTCAGATTAGCTGCATTTGAGAAGTTTGTTCAAGAGCTCCCAAATTCCATGAGTCGTGCTGTAATGGTATTCTTTAATGACTTGAAAGCTGTCTACTTGGCTAAAGTAATAGGACTTGCTTGTGCTACTTGATAAACTCTTTCCCAGTAGCTGCCATGTGCCTTTATATATAAACCTTACTTTTCTATTACAGGTTATGTGTTTCCTCTGCAAAGAAGAGTGCTCCAAGACAGAACAAGAAAACATTTATGAGGTATGTCCTTGGTAGTTAATTAAATTTTTGTATAGGAGCGTGTTATCCGGATTAACTGATCCAGAAAAACTGATTTCATTTAAAAAAAAATCAATAGTAGAATAGGTTTACTTGGTTAATGTTATTCATAGACTGAGACCGGTTTGAAGACCCTAAGTTTCCGTAGTATATAGCAACATCAATATTCTTTACTGGTTATGTTACTGTCTTCAGTGGTAACAGTTTTGTGAAATGTGGGTATTGCAATTATGCAGGTTGTGGATTCATATTCTAAACATGAGAGAGTGGGTATCGCTGAACCGGTTTCAGGAGTTAAGCTTTACCTTTGCCCAACCCGTGGCAGAAACACCGAGATTTTAAGCAATATTGTTGCAAGAAACCAACTTGATTTCTTGAAATCTCTACTCGACAGCTGAATGAGGAACTCATGAGTCAAAGAAGAGTTAGCACATGAAGAGTAATATGATCCCAGTATTGGTGCAGTAGCGTGAGAAAGATATTTTGATTTTGCTATAATATCTTGGTAAAGGGAGTTATTACTGCTGTGTTTATAGTGCAGGTAATGAGTTCTCCAAGCAGCAGGAGTATCATGATGCTGTGAAACATCACATTGAACCGATCAAAAGGCTTCCAAAAGACCTGAGAGTAAGGTCAACTCCGATCATCTTATGTGCATTACTGTTGTGTACAAATGGTTCCATATTCACTGGTGATCAGTTTCATGTATCCTAGGTTATCTAATTTACAATTTGGGAACTACAATTCCTCAACCAAAAGAAAAGATATGTAATCAGTACATCTTATGTTGTTTACAGTGGGGTTGGTAATTTTAAGAGTCATATTGCTCATCTTGAAGAAAACCAAAGTATACCAAGAGCAAAAACAAGAGTAATAAGTGCCGGACTACATATACATCATGCAGACAGAGAGTTCCTGCTATGAATGGCGAAACTTTAGAAGAAAGTAGTGACGTTGAGAGATAAGTAGCATCTGTTATGGCTTCAATTTTGGAATATGAGGAAGCAGGCAATGGAGGAAGCTACAATGCTCATAACCTTGACAAGAGCGTGAGCATGATCTGTTATGCATGCATCGGTGTCCAATCATCGGCAATACATAGTTGGTTAGTTACTTAGTAAGTTAGTTAGCAAAGGCATAGATAAAAAAGGGAAGGATCTGGTCATGTAGCTTATTTATTGTTTTGTATTATCTGTTTGCAGGATTCGATAGATGAGAAACAAGATAATAAAACAGTTATGACTTATGAGACTCACTACTTTTCTACACAACTTAAACATGCATCTTAATATCCATCTTAATATCCATATTACTAGGAAAAAAATATAAAAGTGGATGACATTATCAAATTGTCAAATAACCAACAAAATGCATCGAAGTTTACAATAAAGCATATAATATGAATTACCACTTTCAATATAACATGGGCATATAAAAAAAAAAAAAACACCTAATGCAAAAACAGAAAGAAAAACACAAGAAATCAGATAAGGAAAAAGATATAAATATAAATAATTAATAAAACGGAAAATTTAAAAATGGTAGACAATACCTAAAAAGCTTAAAACAACACAAATAAACATGCGTGCAAGCGTGTAAGTAAATCAGTGACCACAACAAAAACGCAAACTTCATAGATATGGTATTTCAGTTGCACATATTGAGATAAAGCAATAACTCTGTCAACGACCCCGCTTGTGCGGGGAATCCGCCCCTAACATTGGAAAAAAGGAGAGAAAAGAGGAAACATGATGGATGCAGGATACTTTCTTCTTGATATTAAAACCTCTTTTCATTATATGTCTCTTTCTTACTTTTTTTGTATCATTTTAAATGATGTTTAAACATTTTATTTTATTTCATAATAAGTGATGTTTTCACAAATCTAAAAAAAAAATATTATTTAAAATTTGTGATCAATCACAAAATACTACATATTTTTTTTATTGGTTGAACTAATATTATTTTATATTACCAAAATAAATTGCATTAAAGTTTGTATTTTCTTAATCTTTGTGTAAAAACCTTAAACACCTCTTAAAAATGATACAAAGAGAGAGAGTATTAGTTAATTTATTTTTCTAAATTGAATGATTTAATTTTTTTACTTTAACATATCCACTACGGTTACAAACCGTTGTGGTTGCCCTAATATCTCTAACCTATAAAGGAATATATTATCGTTAGTCAGCAATATTATGGTCGTGTCTTGTTGTTGCTATGCTAGCTCGTCACTAATTTGATTTAACTGGTGATGACGTCATCACTAATTTGAACCGTATGATTTTGATAATTTTGATGACCGCCTTCTCCAAACCAACAAGTTGTTATTTTCTGTTTTCCATTCCAACCAGTTGTTACACGTGATAAACATGAAACCTCCTAATCTCAGTATCACACCTTAGATTCAAAAATCAACTTCGTCCAACTTTATGGGCTTCATAGTACGAAAGCCCAAGCTAAAAAGGGCCCATACTAATTTCCAGCACTGTTAATTTCGATTTATTTCAGCATCTTTTTCCTACACAGAAGATTACAGACAAATCGGGAGAGCAATGGAGTTTTACGACGAAGACAAGCCAAGAATCGTCTTCCAATCTCGTCCTTCCTCTTCTCGCAAGACGGAAGACGATGATCCTAAACCCCCTAACAAGATCTTCATCTCAATCTCCGTCTGCATCTCTCTCCTCACGTTATCACTCTCCTTCTTCTACTTCGAGTCCGAGCCCACCCAATCGCTTCTCTTGTGGCTCGCAATCTCCTTCCTCGTCGGTCCTTTCGCGCCTTCTTCCCTCACCGGTGGCAAAATCCGCGTCGGTTACGGTCAGATCCTGGAGCCGGAGCAGATCAACGACGAACACTCGACGGATAACGAACGCGAATCGAGGAGGAATAGGAGATCTAATAAAGGGATGAAGAACGAGAAACCGGCGGAAAATCCTTCTCCGGCGACGGAAGTTCCGAGTAAAGTGGATCGAAATGGATCTGCGAAGGAAATTAAGGAGTGGAGTGAAGGAGAGATCGAGATTCTGAGGAAGCAGCTGGTAAAGCATCCGGCGGGGAAGCCTGGGCGGTGGGAAGCGGTGGCGTCGGCGTTTGGAGGGAAGTACAAGACGGAGAATGTGATCAAGAAGGCGAAGGAGATTGGAGAGAAGAAAGTGTACGAGAGTGACGATTACGCTCAGTTTCTGAAGAACAGGAAAGCTTCTTTGGATCCAAGATTGGGTGAAGAAGAAGACGGTGAGAAGAATGAAGGAGATGAGGAGACTTGGAGTAATGGAGAAGACATTGCGTTGCTCAATGCTCTTAAAGCTTTTCCAAAGGAGGCAGCTATGAGATGGGAGAAGGTTGCAGCTGCAGTGCCTGGGAAGTCAAAGGCAGCTTGTATGAAGAGAGTTACTGAGCTTAAGAAAGGGTTTCGGAGCTCCAAGTCTGGACCCAATTAGCTGTTGAGGTAATTGAGAGAGTCTTTAGATTAAAAAAAAAACATAAAGCCACAAGATCCTCCTTTTTTTACTTTCCATTGTAGTTGTTATATGTTTTCTGAATAATTGTATCAGGCTTCGTGATCTCTCCTTTGAATGATACAATGTTCGTATCAATAAGGTTACATAACGTCATAGGTAAATTGCTTATCTAGAATTGATGAGTCTTACAAGAGTGGGGAGAAGAAACTACAGTGAACCTACAGGTTAGGTTATGGGTCGTGTTCCTGATGTTAGGCTATTTCATCCCCTGGTTGTATGATTGATAGTTGGTCAAAGTGTCTTGGGTACTTTTCTCATTCCATCATGTCAAACTTAACCAAATTGCTTTGCATCAAAGCAGTGCTATTTTCCTTGGTTTATTGAATTCCGTTTTACATCATCTGCTATTTTCTGGTCAAATTTTATTGTGAATTTAATGCAAAAGGCATATAATATCATGGATTTTTTTTTATTTTATTTTTAGTTGGTGAAAGGGTGAACTGTAAAAGGGTAGTTTAGACCATTATTTTTCCCGGTCTCTTAACCGGAATTCTTAGTTTCGGATAAGAGAAAAACTAAGAAAAGTTAAGAACCGTCTCTTAAATATAAGAGTCGTTTCTTAGTCGAAAAGTGTTAAAAAAATAAAAAAATAAAAAAATGTTAAATCAAGAATTAAGAACTCCGGTTAAAAGATTGGAGATAATGATGTCGGTGTTTATAGTCGCTTTCGGTTTATGATTGTGTATTCCTAATACTCTGCAACGTTCAATGATGGTTCATTAATGTCCATATATTTAGACTTTTTCCATATCAATATAAGTAGTGTTTTAAAAAAAATTGTTTTATTTTAAGTGATATTTTCAAGTTTTTATGTAAAAAGTTAATGTAATCTTTTTGATTATTTATTTTCTATTGTATGTTTTTTATTGGTTGAAGTAGTTGTAATTACTGTTGTTTTTAGATAAATGAAAAAAATTGATTAAAAATTTGTAAATTATTAATAGATATGTGAAAACTTTTAAATCCACTTATTTTGATAGAGAGAGAGTATATCATAGATAGAATAAATCGATCATTAGGCTGAATGATCTTTTTTTTTTGTCATCCAAAAGCTTTATTTCAAACTTAAAACGGTCCTATCGTACCAGCCTCTAGTGCTAGCTGGATCGGGACCATGGAGTCTACACATGCAAAATGTAATTCACGTGAACGGCCTGCTTTCGCAAGAGAGTCCGCACAGAGGTTTAGAGAACGTGAAATGAAAACCAAAGAGAAGATAGTAAAAGAAGATCTAAGTGATTCAAAGGCATCAAGTTCCGGGTCAAGGGCTGGCCATTGCTTGGATGCATTAATGATTTGTACCAACTGTTGGCAGTCTGATTCAAAATACACCTTCTGAATCCCACGGCCATTAATCTCCTCCATCGCCCAGATGAGGCTTTCTGCCTCTGCATGTAGAGGTGAAACAACATTACTCCGGTTTCGAGAGCCCCTCAGCATCTCTGTTTCTCCATATAACAGGATAAAACCCAGACCGGCTTTAGTATCCTGTGGGGCCCAAGATGCATCAAACTGACATCTCCATCGTTCTCTTGTTCATGAGTCTTCCGCCTCCCTTAACATCTCTCCGCTGGTATCTTCCTCCCTATCTAGATCGGAGGAGATTTGTGCTAATCTCCATGCATTGGCTTCAGAGACCGCAAGTAGGAGGGTATCCATAGCCGACGTATCTTTATTATTAAAACATTTGTCGTTTCGCGCCTTCCATAAGTACCATATTAACCATGGGAACATCGACGAAGACTCTGCCGTATTCTGATTTTTCTGCAGTTGTTGTAAAATGTCAAAATTCACAAAAATAGAGGAGCTCGGGAAGTACCCCGGACTCGTCGGGACTGTCGATAGCGCCCAGCTTTGTACTGCAGGTGGGCACTCAAAAATGATGTGATTTATCGTTTCGTTCTCTGCACCGCATCGCTGGCAAACCGCATCGATTCCGCAGTGTCTCTCCTTTAGTTTGCTTGCTGAAGCTACAAAGCCAGATAAAGCTTGCCACAGAAAGTGCTTGATCTTCCGAGGGGCTTTCAATTTCCATACCTCCTTCTTGAGGCCATTGCAGCTTGGTTCACCTGAAGAATTACTAATCTCTTTGTTTCATAATAAATGTCATTTTAGCTTTTTGCACACAAATTAAGAAAACATTTAATTTTGCATATTTTCTATAAAAAAACATCATTACCCATACACCTAATCATATTTCAACCAATAGAAATTAAACTAGAAAATAAAATCAATAAATTATGCATTGAAATCCTAAAACTACATTTATTTTGTAATGAATTTTTTTCTCTAAAACGACACTATTTGCTAAACGGAGGGAGTATAAAACCTCTAAGTACATTGTTGTATAATCTCGGAATCCTCAGTCATGTAACCTTCGATTTTAGGGAAAGAGATATTCCTGCATCTTCTCTTTATTTTTTGATTTTTTGTACGAAATATTTGATTCCAAGCAATAGGAAAACTCTACCATTTAACAACCCAATTTATAAAACAAATATAAATAATATTCACTAAGCTACTCCAGCAATATGTATCGTTAGATCAGATTATCATAACGACAGCACGGCATGAGATCCACCTCCTTTAACCAATAGTCACGGTATTTCGGTTTCTCACCGAATACAACCACGTGCTATAAGTCACAAAATACTTTAATAACGGAAAATCGCATTAAAAACCTTATAAATGGTTTCCATTAACACTTCAAACTTTAAAGTTATTTAACTAATACATGAAATTTTCAAATTGATCTTTGTATTATAAAAAACTTTCAATCTAGTTTACTTGTTTATCAAATTGAAAATGTGACATGTTGATCTATAGATAAGATGACATGTTAGTTTTTTTTTAAAAAAATATTTGTATTTATAAATTAATCAAAACAATTAATAAGAAAATTAAATAGAAATACAAATTATAAAAACTACAGATTTTTTTTTAAATTGAATTTCAGAAAAAATCTTAAAATAAAGGACACTGTGGACAGCTGCGTTACCGTCTCAAAGCAGCAGCTGCGTATACAGTTGCTGAAACATCTACTGTTACTGCAGGTTCTGGATACAACCAGGTCTCTAGTGATTCAGGCTTTGCTAAAGGACACTGTGGAGCAGGGGAAGAAGTGAAGGAGGTTTATTACAATGCGAATGTTGGAGAATCTGCTGAATCACCTGGACTCTGCTATTGATATATCTTCTTTATTCACACTACAAATTACTCTATGTGCAAGGTTATGTAATTCAGTAATATTTGTGTAAACCAGAACAATGGAGTCGTTTTAACCCTTCTTTCTGAATAAAAGGTGAAGAAATTCCATGTAACTATCTTATAATTGCAAGAGAGTAATTTTAACAACAAATATCTTTCTGAACAAGCAAAATATGAGATACAAAGCCAAGCAATGTCTGTCAACTTTGATTTCGTGAAGCCTGATGAAGTTGTCAAGCTTTTTCCACTAAACTTACAACTCTCAGTCGCATTGGAAGACCCTGGAGATAGAAAAAGATGAAGAAACTTCAGATTACACTTTAATAAAAACCAAAAAGCTTTTACTCATCTTAGTCTAATTGGTTTTAGATTTTACTTATCTTAACAAATAAGATTCAAGCATATTATATGTTACTTAAACATTAACCAGGAACTAGCTACAATCTCACCTGGTTCTAGATAGGCCTTGTCTTTTAGTAAATTTCATCATCAGGTATCTCTGGAGTCAAGAACTTCATCGGATCTTTGCTAATCTCCTCATAGTTCACTCTCGGTTTCACCCTATCAGGAACAGGCTCCAGAGGAATGATGCTGTCCCCATCAATAACTCCATCAATCAAACCATACTCAACCGCTTCAATCGGAGACATGTACCGGTCCCTGTCAATATCTTTCAGGACCTGCTCAAAAGACCGGCTAGTACATCCAGCGATAATGCTGGTGACATTGTTCTTGTTATGCATAACTTCTTTAGCTTGGATCTCAACATCTATAGCTTGACCGCTCGCACCTCCAAGTGGCTGATGAATCATTATCCTCGTGTTGGGCATAGCAAAGCGCTTGCCTTTAGTTCCCGCACCGAGAATGATCGAAGCTGTTGATGCAGCAATGCCAAGAGCAATCGTCGAAACATCAGCTCTCACAAGTTGAACCACGTCGTATATAGCCATGGTTGCACTAAACAGATAACAAAGGGACATAAAGTTAGATCATATGAAGCAGAACTAAAAGCAACCAAACAAGTTAGAGAGGTGACTGATACCACTTGAAGTCACAGAAAAGGTTTGAACTTTCGTAAACAGAGGAAAGATGGTTAATTTATACTTATGAGACACTTCAATTCACAAAATTGAATTACTTAGCAATGCCAACTAAAACCCTAGAAGTTAAAGACTGAAACTTTTGCTACTAAGGCAGAAACCCAGATCGAGAATTAACCTGAGGGAACCACCAGACGAATTGATGAATAGTTTGATGTCTTTCTTAGGATCTTTAGCGTCTAAGAGCAGCAACTGACTCATGATTGCGTCGGCGACGAAATCGTCGATACTGCTACCGAGAAAGACGATTCGTTCCCTGAGGAGAAGACCCATGACGTCGGATTCGGCGCCGCGAATAGCTGACTCCTGGGTCTGCGACATCTCGATGGAAGCGTTTGCGAATCTCAGTGGAGACGGAGAAGTTCTTAAGGGAGATGAAATGAGTTTGGTGGGTTTGAGGTGGAGATTGTTGGGTTTCGGGAAAGAAGAAGAAGAAGCGGAGGAAGATGAGCTGAGTCTCGACGAAACGAGTGAAGGTTTGAGGGCAGATGAGAGAGATAGGGTTCCCATGGCTGAAGCGAAGAAGAAGAGTTTTGGGATGAGAAATTGAGGAAAGTAGATTTGATAAAACTCCGGAGGATGAAAGAAACACGCGACTTATGGACCCGGTTACATTTCCGGATCGGTTATTGGTTTGTTTAACCAAATGTTTTCGAAACCGAAAAAGTTTTTAGATCATGGATTAATAGATTTAAACAAATTACGCTAGAAGACTTCTAGGAGACTTCTCGACGTATTAGGGTGTAGGAGACTTCCTCGTAAGTCTTTTCGCTTGTTTTTGCCAGAAAACTTTCCTGTAAATCTTCTATGCCGAACCGGTTGTGAATTTTACCAATTTACAATTAACCTAACCGGATGTTTTACCGGATATATAAATAATTTTTTTTAATTTTTTTTAATTAATTCACTATTTGCTGGTAAACCACAAAACCTTAGTCGTTTCTCTCTAAAGGCGATACCGAAGATGATTTCCGTCGTTTCTCATTTTCCGTCGTTTTTCACTGCCGTTAATCTCTTTCTTTTATCAAATCTCCTTTATCTTTCATGTCAGAATAGTATTTCTGGAGATTAAACTAACTCGCTTCCTTTTTTAGATCCAAAACCGTCCATGTTCCGTTATTGTTATCGTTGAGCTCTGCCGCGGGTAAGTTCTTCCTCTTTGGTGTTGAGTCCAATTTTTGACTAAAGGCGAACCTTTACGAAGTTTCGCCGCTGTTAAACCCTAAACGTGATAGTCTAACTTCTTATTTTACTTTGAGTTTTATAGATCTGTTAACCGTTGTTGTCGTTGCCGACCCTAACTTCACCGCTTCGCTTATGACTGTAAGTTTTTTAATATGTTCGTCTAGACTTTGTGGAAGTCTTTGAGGAAGTCTTCCAGTAGACTTCTCGAAGAAGATTACTGGAAGAAAATTTTCTAAGTTAGCTATACTAAAGTTAGCTAAAATTGAATTTATTTAAAATAAGTCTACCAATATCATATCAATTTATAGATGATAATTTTTTAAAAAACATATAATAATATATGTAAGTATACTTTAAAAATTCTTTAAATACTTTAACAGTAAAACAAAAAAATTCAAAAAAAAATTATATATGTACTGCTCATTTTTAATATTTATGAATTAAAATGTCAAATTTTCTAATTTCAATTAATATTTTTTTATTAATTTTTTCAACTAATATATTTATATAAGCACGCATATATCATAGATATAAGATTTTAGTTAAATTTACTATATTTTAAAATTACTAATATATATGACATAAATAAAATAAAAATAAATTTGATATAGAAATGAAAGAAAAGAGAGGAAAGTAATATGGTTTTGAGAAAAAGGAAGAGAAGATACGTTGATATTGGAATGATTTAATGATGTATGTTAATATATGTTGTTTATATAAAGATAAATAAATATTTTTAATTTAATTTAAATTAGATAATTTAGTTATTGGTTATTTAAAAGAAGCAGTGCATGAACATTTTTAATTGCTCTGCGGACAGAAGAACATGCAGGACACCTGTTTTTTACCAGAAAAGGACAAAAAATTGGTCTTTTAGGTAGTCCTCCTGCTTTTTATCTTTGTAATTCACAAAAACGTGAATGACAAAAAAAATATAAAAAAGCCAAGTACATGAGATTTATCTTTGTCTTGTGGTCCCATTCAAACACTTAGGCTTCGAATCGTAAAAATAGATTAAGCGGAGCAGATCAAGCGAATCAAGTGCAGATCAAGCAGATCATGTGGGAGAAATGCAAATCTAACAGATTAAACAGCTTATTACCGTCATTTTTAAAAAACTAGATCGGATATTGACTCAATTTATAGTTAGGACAATGGTCAAACCAGTCTAACCGGATTTTAGATTTTCATTTAATTTTAAATTAAGTAAATATATATATATATATATATATATATTAGAAAATAATATGAAACTTTTATGATTTTAAAAAATATCAAATCAGATCACCAATTTTAAAGAGTTTTATCGGTTTTTACGGTTTTACCAATTTAATTTAAATATAATTTTAACATAATCTAGAACTGGTTAGAAGAACGAGTTATGATTCGACCGTTTGATCCACCGGTTCAGTTTTCAAAACAATGATTACAACTTGTCATGATAAAAATAAATTATATATTTAAATAACAAAAATTACAATAAAATACATAATATATAAATACAATATATAAACAACAATAAATATTACACTAAAGTCATGTTACTGTTTTTAAAAAAAAAAAATATAAAAATGTGATTTTAACATAATCTAGAACCGGTTAAAAGAATGAGTTATGATTTGACCGTTTGATCCACCGGTTCAGTTTTCAAAACAATGATTACAACTTGTCATGATAAAAATAAATTATATATTTAAATAATAAAAATTACTATAAAATACATAATATATAAATACAATATATAAACAACAATAAATATTGCAGTAAAGTCATGTTACTGTTTTTTTTTTAAATATAAAAATATGATTTTAACATAATCTAGAACCGGTTAAAAGAACGAGTTATGATTCGACCGTTTGATCCACCGGTTCAGTTTTCAAAACAATGATTACAACTTGTCATGATAAAAATAATTATATATTTAAATAATAAAAACTACTATAAAATACATAATATATAAATACAATATATAAACAACAATAAATATTGCACTAAAGTCATGACATGACTGTTTAAAAAAAAATATTAGTAATTATAATATTATGCATTTACACAATTAAAACACACATATTTTGTATTGTAAAAGTTATAAATAAAATAGAATGAAAATGTGTTATTTATATAAAAATATTTAAAATATTAATAATTTGTAATAAAATCATTGATTGGTTTAAAAATATATATATATATGAACATCACCAAATACATGGCAGACTGAACAACATGCGGGAGATCTGTTTTTCTGAGAAAAAGACAAAAAAAAAAATCGGAACTGCATGTAGATCTCCTGCACACTTAATTTTAAAAATAAAAAAGTGTAAAAGGCAAATTAAAAGCAGTTTTCCTGCATTAACATCTGCCTCTCTCTTGCCTCCCCATTCATAGAACCGGTTAATAGAACGAGTTATGATTCGATCGTTTGATCCACCGGTTCAGTTTTCAAAACAATGATTACAACTCGTCATGATAAAAATAAATTATTTATTTAAATAATAAAAATACAATAAAATACAATAAAATACATAATATATAAATACAATATTTAAAAAGAAACAAAATAAAGAAACTTGATTTTCTAATATCTAAGGGTGGAGGGCGAGAAAAACACTAGAAGCCGTAATTTTTTTTTTTTTTGCTTGATCCTCCTTCTCTGGCGTCTAGCGAGCTTCGCCGGCGCCGTGAGAGGGATTGTAGTGTAGTTAATTAGTCTGTAGAGGTGTGGATGAGGTCAATCGAAGCTTAGGAAGGTTGTGTGGTGTGGGTGGTCTCGTTTGTTTGCGTCATCACGGTTCGATGGGTGGGCTTCTCCAGAGCTGAATCTTCTTTCTGGTGTGCGGTGCAGGTTGAAGCCGCCTCTGATGTGGGTTATTAATTCTTCCATCGGATTTGGTGAAGTCTTTTTCTTGAGAATCGGTTATGGCTGCGATTTGGGCCTTTGCGCTCTCATCCTCCTCTGTTCTGGTATTTGGATTGATCTTTGTTCATGTCTCGTCCTTGTGATCCTTTTCTGGTATCACCTTCTTTCCCTTCTCTTAGCTTAGCGGATTGGGTGTTGTGATTCGTTTGGTTGAGGGGCTGTTAGGCCTGATGGTTCGTGAATTTTCACGCCGCCTTTGTTTACCTATCTGATTCGTTTTTGAAGCAACGGGTAGTTGTTCAAGCCTTGATCCTGTGGTCTTAGTCCTGTATCCTGTACGCTTTCTCGATCAGTATTCAGTCTCCACTTATGAGTTACGTTATAGGCATGCTGGCATTGTGTCTCCGGTTTCCTGTCGCTCCATTCTTGTCATCGATGGCCTCGTTTCAGTGTTTGAAGAGGTTTTAGCGACGAGGCTTGTTCCTTTAGTTTGGATCCGGTTCGTGTATGTGGTTCTCATTGTCTCTAGGAGGTATGTTGTTCTTTCTATGGATTCAGTCAAGCTACATTTTTGTCTGGGGCTGGTTTGGGGTAGCCCTTGTGTGAAGTCGTGGTTATTGTCTTGAAGCTTCCGTCCGCCTTCTCGAGCTTGTTCAGATGATGCCTTTATGGCACTGGGTACCTTTGGCGGCTATATATGCTTATGTTGCTGGGTTGAAGTGTGATGTTTTATGAAGGATTGTGTTCTTAATGTTAGTTTCAGTATATATTGTAAGGTCTCCGAAATAGTCGGCTTGTGTCTCCAGTTCTTTCTGACGTAGTTTTTTCTTTATGGCTCGTCTTAATCATGATCTGGTGATCAATCCATCCTAGCATAGAATGTGTTGATTGTGTAAGAAACTCTTGTGTTTTGATGTTTAATGTCAATCTTCAGATGACAAAAAAAAATACAATATATAAACAACAATAAATGTTGCACTAAAGTCATGTTATTGTTTTTTAAAAAAAAATAAAAAAATATTAGTAATTACAATATTATGCATTTACACAATTAAAAACATATATTTTGTATTGTAAAAGTTGTAAATAAAATAGAATGAAAATGTGTTATTTATAAAAAAAAATATTAAATATATTAATAATTTGTAATAAAAATTGATTGGTTAAAAAAAATAAAAATAGGTGAACATCACCAAATACATGGCATGTTAAACTGCATGTGGGAGATCTGTTTTTTCTCAGAAAAAGACAAAAAAATCTGAACTGCAAGCAGATCTCCTACACACTTAATTTTAGAAACAAAAAAGTGTGAATGGTAAATTAAAAGCAGTTCTCCGGCATCAGCAAATGATCTGCTTCTCTCATACCTCCCCATTCGTAACCTTAGTGTATGAATGGAATGACAGATAAAAACGGTTCTCATGCTACAGTGGATGATATGCATTTCAGTTACCATAAACATTTTTTTAAACTTTAAAATTAAAAGGCAGGAGATTTGTCTGTACTATTTTTTTTGTCTTTTCTGTAAAAAAGCAGTTTTCCTATTTGTTCTGCAACCATACAATTTTTGCAGTTGTTCAACATTTTTTTCCTTTTTCTTGCCAATAAATGGTTTTTTTTTTAATTAAATTAATTTAAAATAACTTATTTAACTTATATAAATAACACTAACTATTTTTCTTATATTCCCTCGCTCTTCCACAACTACTAAAAACCCAATCGTACTCCTCTCATTCACTCGTGTTGCTCCTTTATCTCGCGGAAAATATTATTGACTTTGTCAAAAAAATATAACATTTTCATTTAAGTCATATTTAAATTAATCTGTCTGCTATTTATTATTATAAAACTTGGCAGAACATCAATTAATAGTTAAAACAATGAGAGGTAGCATATTTTGCAAATCATTTTCTATAGATTTACGTCATTTTAAAAATATTATTTCTTTTCATTTTTTTAAATAATTTGATAAAAGTTCTTAGAACGTACATAATAATATAATTGCTCAAACTTGTTATTGGCTAATTTAAAGGTGGATATTCGGATACCATTTCAGTTTCGGCACAAGTCTATTCAAGTTTTGAGTTTTTGGGGTTAAAGATTTTAACCTCATTCGAATATTTATAAATTTTGGTTCAGATTCGATTCGGATAACCCGTTCGAATATTTAGTTGATTTTGGTTCGGGTTGATACTACTTTTTCTGATCAGATTTGGTTCAGTTTTTTTGGATTCAGAATGTTTTCTAGCCCTAAGCTAACTCACACTAATAATTTTTAGCTCCTTGTAAATCTTTTCGGAATGGGGTTAATAGATATCACATGTATCATACTTTTCAGATAATATTATAAATATATTATGGAAAAATCAAAATACTTTCCTTAAATTGTGTAACTCTGTTTATATTTTGTATTTAATCTTCTATATTTAATTATTTAGTTATAAATTTTACTATTTAAATATATGATCTGCATTATTTGAACTGTTTTTACGATTCATAATGATATTAAATCAGTTGATTCGTTTGATCTGCACTTATTCTACTTGATCTGCCATTATCCCACTTGATTTGCATGATCTGATTGATCTACATGATCTGATAGATCTACACCGCTTGAACTGCTTTTACCATTCAAAGCCTTAATCTTGATGTAGATTATTAATGAATGAGTGAAATGTCAGTGGAGAGTCGGAGAAATAATGATATCATATGTGAAAAGTAAGTGTCAATTCACTTAATACTTTTTTTGTCAACCGTCAATTCACTTATTACAATGTATGTTCTTGTTTTTCCCTTGGTTTTGTAGAAAATTTGTAGTTTCATACCCTTCACCTCCGTCCCTGTAATAGAGAGCAAGAAATGTTTGATAATTCGTAAGCTAGTCACTCAAGCAGTTATTTTCCATATCTGGAAACAGTACAACGATGTCATCCATAATGACATCTCGCTTACCGCCGCATCAATCTTCTCTATCTTGTGAGATTAAAACACACAATTTCTACAAGAAAATATATATAACTATTCAGGGATCTTATGCATCTTTGGATTGGGTGATGTTTTCGACATCTTCTCCAGCATTTTAGTCCCACCTTGTTTTTTCATGCTTTTTGCCAAAGTGTTATTCTCTTTATATTAACTTTTGTAATCTACTTTCATTTCAATGATATTATGCAAATCACGACTAGCCCAACTTTGGCCCATAAGAGTTTCTAGGTTTGACATAGAGATATGCATATTATTATATACTAGATCCGTTGTCCACGCTACGCGCGGAAAATATATTTAAATATATGTTTATAGTTTTTGATATGTTAAATATTTTTTAGAAAAGTATGATGAAAATAAGTCTGAATAATACTAAATCACAATTGTTAAAGATTTAGTAATTTTTATATGAGACCAAGTTCTTGGAGAATCATTAAACAATTGAGTTTATTTATAAGAGGTAGTAAAATGAATAATTCCCCATTTATTCAAAAAGAATAATAATAATTTGACATCAAGTTGAAAGGAGGATAGTTTGAAAGTGAAAAAAGAGAATGATATAGGATTTTGTTGGAACATAGAATTTGTTGGGTGAAGAATTGAACATAGAAGTTAAAAAGTTGAAGAAGATGCGAGAGATTGACGATTGTAGATCATGATAAAGATTGTTTCGAAGAAAGATGCATTGGTTATGAGATAGATGTTTGGGGACCATATTAATATAAAAGGATAGATAGTTTCTATTGTCGTTATTGATTTAGTGAGTAAATGTTTTTCTTTATTGAGGGTTTTAAAAGTTTTTGTATTTTGTATTTAGAATCTCTGAATTTTTAAATTGTTGGAATGAAAAAATTATCATTTATATGTTTTGATTTATTAGAAAACCAAATTGGTAGTCACTACCTTTTCTGGATTCAGGTTGGATGAACAAACCAACATAGTTAAGTGATATTTTATTTAAAGTTAAAGGTCTCAGTTACATATTCTAAAGGGCAAAAAAAATCATTACCAAAATATACTAACATTTATTTTATTGTTTGTTACATAAGACTATAATCTATTACCAAAATATACTAACATTTATTTTATTATTTATTACATAAGACCATAATCTATTACAAACAATGATCTAATTATTTACAATTTATGAATTTAACTTAATGACATTAAACCCGGTAAAAATGAACTAATTAAAACAAAATCGAACCGAGCTGAAACAGAGAAAGTGATTTAGATTTTGTAATACAAAATAAATCGAATGAATGTTATTTTAGGAAACATCAATATATGAATATGGTTAGGTATATAAACTGATCAAATCGAATAAACCAAAGATGCTGATTAATTAAAAATATTAATATACTTATATGTAATTCTTATAATAATATTAATAATATACACATAATTTATTTTATTAATATGATATTCATAATCAAAACATGATTTTATTATTTTTATTTTATTTTAAGTTCAAATAATTCTTTTATTTTCTCATTTCATCAAGTTAATAAAACTAAATAAAGTAAAAAACTGATGGTATATAAACCGAACCAAACCAAATTAGATATAGTTTTAATATGGTTATTAGTTTTCATAAACCGAAAAACTAAAAAAACGAATCAAAACCGTACAAAATTCCAAACTTTACATACCTAACTTAACTCCATAAATATTTTTGACGTCAAATAATTTTTTAAACGATTCTACCACAAATAATCATTTGTACATATCATAAAAACCTATTACTTTACAACATAAAATAAATAGTTCCACTATTACCACATAATTATTAAAATACTATGTTTATATATTATTAAAAATATCCAAAAATTTATCTTTATATCTATGCATATAAAATTGGATTCAAACATAATCTCAGAACTAAATAAATGATTTCTCATGAGAGATAATCTAATTTTTTTAATATTTAGTCAAAAAGTATTTATCATTATTTTTAATATATACCAAATAAACTTATATCATCTAACATTCTTGATCAAAATTTAAATTAATCATAAAAACAATATTAAATACATGATAGTAATTTATATATCCACATATTTAAACAAACATAATATTTTTACAAAGAATAACCAAGATTAAACATTCAAAGTGAAGAAAAGAAATTCTTGCGATGGAAGGGAGTAGGTTTTGACAGTCTTGGTCTCTACTATGTATTATTTCATATTACGGCCATCAAATCAAACTGAAAGTAAACTACCATTGACCAAATGCTAATTATCATTGCCAAATAACATTAATTTATATTTTAATATATATTAGTTTAGATGTAATAATTAAAATTTCTAATTTTTTATTAATATTTTAATAATCATATCTAATTGTTTATTAAAATATTCAAAATTTTCTAAATTTAATTATACGAATTAGTAATGCTTTCTTTTTGAGCCCTATTAATTTTAAGCCCATATGGGTGAGACCAATTGAATTAGAATCAAGCAACCTTGTCAGCCCATACGTATTATGAAATGTTATGGCATGTATATTATGGCATGCTGACTTGGCTTTATGAAATGTTGTGATTGGATGAATTTCCCTGCTTATGTAACATACATGAAAATCCTTTATATTGGCCTTTTAGTATAGTATATGTTAATTATCATTGCCAAATAACATTAATTTATGTTTTAATATATATTAGTTTAGATGTAAAAGTTAAAGTTTCTAATTTTCTATTAATATTTTAATAATCATATCTAATTCTTTATTAAAATGTTCAAAATTTTCTAAATTTAATTATATGAATCAATAATGCTTTTTTTTTGAGCCCGCTTAATTTGTAAGTCCATATTGGTGAACTCAATTGAATTAGAATCGAACAACCTTGTTAGCTCATACGTATTATGAAATGTTATGGTCTGTGTATTATGGTATACTAACTTGGCTTTATGAAATGTTGTGATTAGATGAATTTTCATGCCTATGTAATACCTGAAAATCTTTTATATTGGCCTTTTAATATAGTAAAGATGTAACTAAATCTGGACACAAAGAGTCTGAATGAGAAAAGTAAATTAAAAGTTACGGATTTAACGAATTGGAAAATTTGTGTACAATAAAAATAGATCAGATGGATCAAATGGAATGGAAAATGATCAAGTGATTTAAAATATTTATATTATTATATTTAATGTTAAATGTATAGTAACTTTTAATATATTTCATAACTAATTAATTCTATATTTTCGAAAGATAAATATTTTTTGTTTATAATATATATATTGAGAAAATATATTAAAATCTAAGATATACACTATTTCTATGAAGGCTATGGCCAAATATTATAAATGGAAATCGAACTAAACACATTACAAATAACCCAAATTAAACTCAATATTAATGATAAGGATGAACAAATGCCAAACACATGTCCTTCTACATGTTTAAATCTAAGCTCTTTGGGTGAAACGTGTTGCACAAAGAGAAAGGTTGTGCCTTCATTGGAGAACCATGTCTCACCGCTGTCAACGTCAAAATTGATTTATGATGATTCTACTAGCAGTTAATTGATTTCGGAGTTACAAACCAACCCAAAGATTGATTCCATTTTTGTGCTTCATTTCCATATTGATTTTGTCACCAAGAGACCTTCTACCTTCTTCATTGGATTGTGTACTCACCAAAAAACTTCATCAATTCAAAACCAGTATTTGTCAAAACACCTGCAACTAAAACAAGCTTTGACTTTTCTGAAACTGAACCAAATTGTGAAGATAAATATGTAAATTTCAAAATTTCTATCTTTTAAGAATACTTTGCTTTAAACTAATAAAAGCAAAGATTGATATCTTCCAAAAGTGAAGATTGAGGATAACCAACAGAGAAGAAAAAGACCTAAGGAGATAAAAAAAGTTGCGCTTGAAATGCAAGAAAGTAAGTATAAACCAACCAATCCCAATCAAAAGATGAACATGAAGTGTCAATTGAAATTAATGACACAAAAAACAACAAAATCTCACCTAAACTTAAGTATAATTCGACAAAGCAAAAGCAGCGGTCAACTTTTGATTAGTATATTACAACAAAAACATCTCCTTTTCCTTCTGAAAGTTTTGCAAGAGTGAATATGATAAGATCATGGTTAAAATGGGATAGAGATATGGTATGGGTGGCTCCTATATTAGTGGAAGTCGCCCACTTGTTTAGTTAGAAGTTATTTAGTTGACATCTTTTTTATATATTTAAGTGACGATTGTTTTGTTGAATGAGATATAAATTTTTTTTTTTGCAGTGAATTGTTGTTTAAAACTTTAGGACTATTAATTGGTATCATATCAAATTCTCTTAGCTTTGAGAAAAAGTCTTAATTGGCATCCAATCGCATTTATTTATTTTGGTCCGAACCACACTCATGGTATCAAAACCATATATTACAAAACATAAATGATGAGTGTTATATTCTTCTTTGTGAGCCATCAATAGAGGTTGAAGCCATGAAGAAAGAGTTTGTGGCTCTTCAGCTATATGAAGTGCTAAAGAAGATGGTGCAATATTGGGAGAATCAAGCACCAAACTGGAGTAAGAAGATGAAATTAATAAGAACAGAGATAAAGACGTTAAAACTCGTTGAAGAAAACTAAACATATTGTAGATGTGACTTCTTCACTCAAATGTCCAATGTCTTTATATTTTGAATTGAAATACATGTAAACACCTAATATAAATTAAAATATTCATATATTTAGTACAAGTTATAATTCTCTTCATAAAACTAAATAATTATCTACCTAAAATTATGTATACAAGTTTAATAATAAATTTTTCAAAAACATAAATTATATAAATTTTAATATTGTTTATTAAATAAAAATTGTCAAAAAGTAATTTTACACTTTGAAACACTAAGATCAAAATCTAGTTATATCTATATCTATAAAAGAGAAGACTCTCTTCTTACAAGCAGCCACGTCATCACCCTCTGAATCTTGAAAATTCGACACGTCATCACCCTTTCCCTTCAGTTTCCTATGCAAAAAAAATCAGCGAAGGCATAATTACGTTTGGGTTTTGGATGACACTTACGTACGGGCTTAGTTGCATTTGAGTTTTGGCTAACATTTATGTATGTGCTTAAGAATCTTAGTTGTGTTTGGGTTTTTGCTTCACACTTCCGTATGGGCTTCAGAAAACAACTCAAGCCCATTGTTAAATTAGTTTTTTCGTCTTCTCGCCTTAGACCTTTGTGTTTTACAGAGGAAAATTCCAGATAAATTAAGCGTCAATTGCCTCTCAATAACGTCTCCTTCTTACATTGATACGTTCGTTACTTCCGGCTTATGCATGATTAACCCACTTCTCCCACTCTCCATCATTCAGTCGACCTCATCGCATCCCCAAAGTAACCGTCCAAAATCTCCGAGTATAAATATCTTCCTCTTCCAGCTATGAACATCATAACTTCGACGACATCAAAAAGCTTAGTCTGTTCTATTTATCGATTACTACCATGGTGAATTCATTCATCCTCTTTACCGATCTGAAATCTGGGAACTGTTACACACTGTGGAGGTTCATTTGCTAAGGTTTTGGGAGGCCAGAAATGTGAGGAAAGGCTGTGAATTGATTAGCCTTGACATGCTCCTCATTGATGAGAATGTAAGCAATTTTATTTCCAATTAACCATGTCTATAATACCTTCCATTCCAATTTTCTAGACTTTTGATTTGCTCCTTTCCAACAGTCAACGCTTATGCAAGGATCCGTGAGTGCGAACCGTTCACTCAGATTCAGACACCGTTTTAGCGAAGGTTCTGTCTACAAGCTAAGGGTTTCGATGTTACGCGCAGCAACCCCAATTGGTTTCGTTTGTTTTTGGAAAATGTAGTCCTTCTTTTCTGTTTGTTTTTTTATTTTATTTTATATGATGGATTTTTGTAGTTAATGGGATATCCAAGCTCATTCGTTCTATATTTTTTTTTTTGTTTTTGGTGTTTACTCTAACAGTGTTTTTGTTGTTGAATTGACTAGATTTTAGTTGTTCTTACGAGGTTCTGATTGCATCCAAGGAAAAAAATCAAGTTTTCCTGACAAACTAACATGTTTCTTCAGTTAAAAAAACTAACATGTTTCTTTGTTTACTATTGTGTTATGAATTCTCTTCCATCACATGATCTTAGTCGTTTCTTTATCTACAGTGAGCTGATTGATTCATGACTTTCTTACTTTGGTTCAGATCGTCTGATATCCAGAAGCTGCCGGTGGAAGTTGGCTTCTCAAGAATCACTCCCATCCAAATATAGATGTAAGCAATAAACGCTTTTATATTTCTTTCGATGAATGATAGACCCACCACATCTTTGTTTCTTTTGTAACTCTTTCATTCTTTGTTGAGCATTAGAGGTATTTGGGCATAGTGAGAGAAGATGAAACTTTCAAAATCCTACTTGAAACAGAACCTCTTTCCGGATTTTCAAACTTCACTTAGGTTATCAGAGGATTTATGAGACACGGATGCCCGCCGTTGCCATGAATCTGTACAAAGACACGTGTAAAATCACCTCCGAGGTGAACCTCAGTGAAGGACAGTCACACCAAAGTCGAAGGAAGGGTCTGCAGGATCCGTATGCCTGCTATGTGCGTGGCCTGTGTCTTTGAGCTCACGTGTGAGCTTGGTTATGGCCGCTGCAGCAACTGAAACCATTCCGTCTAACCATTCAGAAAGAAACTACAAAAGGGAGAAGCCAAAAAAGGAGAAACAACAGTAAAATCTACTGCTAAGAAAAATGTACAAGGGAATGCTTTGGTTGGGATAGCTGAGAAGGTGAACCTATGGAAGAAGATACAAGAAGAACTGTTATTGTTTTTGTTTTTTTTTGAAACTTAGAACTATTACTGTTGATAGTTCGGAAAGAATCATTATTACTTCAAGGCAGGCAATGGCTCCGGTGAAGTTGCTGGGAATGAAGTAAAAAGAAAGAAAAAGATGATTGCGTTTTTGTAGAAAAAGTCCAAATAGATTTGGGATACTCGACAAGTTACTTCACAAAAAGTGAAAAACCTTTTTGGAGAAAACTGTTTTTTTGTTCAAAGTCCGGACTAAAAAAAATTAATATACAACTCAATAAACCATGTTTGATTGAAAAGAAGACAAATTCTTATATTTGTATTTTGTCGTTTATTAATGGAAATTAAACTATCAAAAAATAAAACAACAATTACCAACCCTAAGCCAAACTATTGTTCAGTAAGATTCAACAATAAATACATTATTTTTTTTACCTAATTTGGATTAGAATCACTAGGGATTATTGAATAAAAAACATGCACATAGAATATTATTGAATAAAAATTAACAGACAACAATATCTATATACAAATATATTTGATTTTCTGTATAACATTTAAACATATTATATTTTTATACAATAATAAGTATTAGTGTATGTACCTTCTTAAAAACAAATGCTGAAACTATTAGCCTTAGTTAAATAAAAACATGTAGCTATAATTTGAAACAAACTTAGTTAAGAAGACAAATTTGAAACAAAATCAAATCCACTAAAATACAAAATAATATAAATATAGACAAAGAAAGAAACACTAATCTTTAGTGTTTCATAAAAAAAAACACCTAGAAAAAAACATATTTGAATATAAAATATCTGTGTGAATTATTAATAATCAAATTAACAATTTATACTAATAAAATAAAATATATTTACATTTTTTTTGTCATGTCAGTTGATACTAAACACGGCATGTCATATTTTTCTTTCTTCTAATTTTCATTTTCAACCATAATGGGTTCCAATACTTTTTGGGGGCTACATTTACAAATTAATATTCTTCAAGACCATTGTTTTATAATTTTCAACTCATTTCATGTGCTTAACTCATTACTACTTAACTAATATGGGATACTAAAAATTATCTGGTTGGCATCTTAAATAGCATCGACCAAAATATGGTTGTCGTTTTGAATACATATATGTCTAAACATTGACAAATTTGATTGCAAATGTTAACCATTTCACGGTACGGTCCTTCCAATGATATCATAAAGATTTTTTTCTAATAAAAAAAATAATTACTATTACTTCAACAAAAAAATATTGTGTTGCAGAGTCTAGGTGTCAAAGACTCAAAGAACCCAAAAACTAACTCTCATAGTATATCAAAACATTAATGTCTCATAATATAACAAATTTTTGAATACCCCTTAGTGTTACCTAACATCTACATCAATCATTTAGGTTATATCCACATCTTTTTATTACAGATTAATGTTTATACCGTGGACAACATACATGTTTGCTGGTGTATAATACATCATGACAACAATATGTAACAACATACATCTTTCATGGTGCATAAAGCATGATGATAATATGTTTGGAATGAAGAGTGTTTCCTCCAAAGCCTCAAATGGCATCAACTACATAGTAGGAGGCAGAAGTTGGATACAGAAGATGGGCTGTCAGCACAAACATGAAATGAAGATGCCAAGTTTATAGTGGACCAATTAAAATGCATGATCCAAACATGAAAGCAAGAAACACAAATGTTAAAATTTGTCTCTATATTTGTAATTGGTGGTAGAAATATTATGGTTTGTCAATTCACTTTTAGTAATTAAAATACACAGTGTGAGAACAAATGTTTGACAGAAATCAAAACAAAACCAGTTTGATATAGCAACAATTGTAAAACAATAATTTACGAAACAATTAAGTATTTTTTGTCTATCTCTCCTTTCTTCTCAAGAACCAAACCAGGTCGCAGAACATGACACTAACAAAAACTTGAAAGCCTATAACGGTGATGTTTCAGGGACTGAGGTTGTCGTCACTTTCGGCAATATGACTCCAATATTTCTCTGATAACCCACTCAACACATTGGATAATCACACATTCATAATGGAACAACGTTTGGAACCGCATTAGAAAAACTTTACATGGAACGAGTTTAAAAATTCAACTGTTACCTCACCGCTCTACAAGCAACTAAGATTACAATATTATGCCACCTAAACAAGATTACCAAGAGATGTGACCATTGTTATTATTATAAGCAAATGGCTAAATTCGTCTACTTCATTTGAAGTCATGTTATCACTTTTCTATGTTAAAAACATAATTCACAACGAAGCAACTATTATGTATTGCACAAATAAAATTTAATATAAGATTTACATCTTCTATGAATAAAAAAAAAATTCAAAAATCTTCTACAATAACAATTCGTCTATTTTATCTGTTTCCAACATTTTTTTCGTTATGTCCTACATGGGAACGTTCTCATAAAACAAAAATATATCCAGCAAATTACATAACAGAAAAACAAAAAAATTTACAAATTTACATTATCCAAATGTCAAATAACCCGCGCGAAGCGCGGACACACCACTAGTTTTATTTAAAGTCTCAACAGCCAAACCCCAATTGGACCCTATATCCGTAAATGTTTTCTTACAAAAACGCCGGTTGTGATAATTAAAAGAACATTATTTTAAAATTGGAAAGTAACGACGTTCAGAAGTATGTAGCTTGGGCCTATATTGGGACTCATTATAAGTCGATTTGTGAATCAAAGATTAAGAGGCCCATTAATGAAAGCCCGCTCGGCCCGAAGTTATCTCCAATCTCATCGCCAACCTTCTCGTCTCTCTATCCCTTCCTTGGCCACATAAAACCAACCGTCGTCACCGGAGCTCCGATCTTTGCCATTCGACAATATGTCTCTTTCCGATGATGAAGACGAATGCTTCGCTCGCTTCCTCGAATCAGAAGTCTCCTCGGTATTTTTTTTTTCTCAATTATTATTTTATTTTTTCAGTTTCAGTTAGGGTTTAGTTTCTTCATTATCATGTAATAAGATTGTAAATCTGATGTTTTTCGTGTTATTCATATTATCTTTGATTTTATTACATCGAATCTGGGTTTGGTCTGTCTTTACCAAGATCAGATACATCTGGTTCTTGTTTTTTTTTTTTTTTCGATTTGTCCTTTATGAATTTTGATTTACCTCGTTGTTCATGTTTTGATGTGAAAGGTTGAATCTTTCATCGATGCCTTTGTGTTTTTAATAGGTAGAGGATGAAGAGAAAACGAAAGAACCTGAACCAAAACGACAACGTCTTGCGAAAGATAAGACTAAGGTTGTAGAGAATGATGGAGATCGAAAGGAAGATGGTAACAACAAAGATAGAAATGTTGTAAAGAGAATAGAGAGTGGAGTTTTCAGCAAAGTTCCTACAGAGCTGTTTCGTCATATCTTCAAGTTCTTATCCTCTGAGGTATTCTTGTTCATTTGCATTCGCAAGCTAAAAAAGTCTTGTAATTGTTGTCTTGAGGAATGGATTTGATCTAAATTGTTTGAATGTGATTATAACAGGATCTTCTATCATGTGCTTTAGTGTGTAAATTTCTCAACTTTGCTGCCTCTGATGAATCCTTATGGCGTCGCCTGTAAGTTCTTTCTTCTCATATTGCTGGATAATCTTGTTTTCAAAATCAATACTCTGTGCTCAAAAGTCAAAAGCAAAGCGATACACTTTTCTATTGGTTGTGTTTTGCAGGTACTGTATTCGTTGGGGTCTAATGCCTTCAACTAGAATGTTACGTGAATGTGCTTGGAAGAAGCTATATATCGATGTGAGTTCTTTTGTATAAGTTTTTTTGTTGACAAGTCAAATGACATTGCATTGTAAGCGGTTCTTTTCTCTTGTTGAAATTTAGCGTGACGAGAAGGACATGATTGAACTTGTTAGAAGCTGTCCGAAGGATTTTAAAGAGTATTACATTCAAATGCAAGCAGCAAAGCGAAGCCAAGCACCTCTTGCGGCCCAGGTAGCATGTGCATCTCATAGTTTTTTTTTTTTCTCGAACTATGAATCATAGTTTGATGTATTCTCACGTTTCTTGTTTGCCGTGATTTAGATGGTGGATGACCAGATAGTTCTTGACAAAACTGTACTTGACAAAGTATCTCTGTGGAAGAAAAGCAAAGGACTTCCCGATAAGGCTGTAGTTGGCCATGTTTGTTTAGGAACAAAATGTGATTACCATCAGATCGACGACGTTTTCATATGCCAAGAGACAGGAAATGTTCATGGTATGAAATGAAAACAACGCTGTAAGAAATGTTAATTCGCTTGTGTTGTTTAAACTTTAACCTTTTGTGTGTTATGGTCTTATAAACAGTATGTGATGACAACTGCAAGGAAGTAATATTTTGTCGGGAGAGTGGGAACATGGTGTGTACTATCTCAGGGCTTTGTTCTGAAAGTTTGCTCGTACAAGATGATTCAGACGCAGATGAGGAAGAAGCTGAACAAGAAGCTGAAGTTTTAACAGGAAGAGGCCGTTTTGGTACATATCTCTCTCTCTCTCTCTTCTCCTTTTCCGTTTATGCTCTTATCTCCAACATATAAGTGAACGGTGGTGTTGTATCTTCTTAGGTCGAGCTTTTGAATTTGGATACAACTGTGAGAGTGAACAGGAGTTAGATCGCTCCTTTGGGTTCTGCTGATAAAAAGAACTCATCATCTTCCAATCTCAAAATCTTTACTGTCGCAATACCAAGTCTGCATGAGTTCTTCACGGTAAAACATCTGTAGAGTGCTATGAATCAAAAGTAGATCTTGTTTTTAGTAGTTTAATGTTTCTTTGTAATTTATGCAGTTCTTTGTCTGTAATTTGCTATACAATCGCCCTTACAAAAATGTTTACATTTAGTAATTAAGTTCCATCTTTTTCCAGTATATGATATTGGTAATTACTTGATTGATTCCATAATGATGCGTTAACTAAATTTATATTCTCATTTTAATAGATCACTTTTTGTATATCTGACATTCTAACATAATATACTAACTTAATTTTCTGATTTTAATTTGACTCTTAAACTTCATCTTTATCTATTAGAACTTTTTTTTTGAACGGCATATTAAGGCTGAAGACAGTTCAGTACAACAAATACAAGCATTGTCCAAAGCAGATTTTGCCAAGGCATTTGCTGTTGTAAGTTTTGGCATTCGGATCGGGTTTGAATAGGTTTTTATTAGGTCATAATCCTTCAAATCTTAGATATCTAGATTTAAACAAATAATTAAAAAAATTCAAATTGAGTTTGAGTCGGTATCTTTCAATTCCGTATCGGTTAGGGTTTTTATTTAAAATATATTTAGTAGGTTTAGATTGGTTCGAGTATTTAGAACCCCAAAAAATCTAAAGTATTCAAAATGGTTCTAAAGTACCTGAAATGGATCTGATGTATCCAAAATAATACATGGAACCGAATAAAACCAAAACTGAAAATATTTGAAAACCTGAATTTTTACTTGAAACGACCTAAAATTTTACATGAATACTTGAACAATTTTTTTAAAAATCTGAAGATCTACCTAAAACCCGAAACTGTATCAAAAAACTTGAGCCCAATACTTAAAAAAAATATTCTTAATACTAAAAATATACCAGCAATATCTAATTATACCTAATATATAAAAAATATTTCAGATACCCGATCAAGTCTTGGATAGGACTTGCATCTAAACCAAGAACCGTAGGTCCAAAATAAAAGGACCCAATAAGTATTTAAGCACATACCCGGACACAAACCTGTATTTTATGATCGGTTTTTGTTTGGGTTTTTGAATTCAGATAAAATGTTCAGGCCTATGTTTGTCATAATATGCTGTCAAATGATAGAGGAAAAGTAAATGAAGCTAAAAGAAGATGATATAATTTTGATATATGTGAGAACTTCATAAAGTTCTAGTGGTTAGGTTTTTGAGATGATAGTTCGGATGAGCTCTTCAGAATCCAAATGCATCCAAACTTTGGAGGTGAATATTTTGAGCAGAAGGAAGAGCTGCTCGGAGAGCTAGTGCCCCAGCCATAAGCAGCAAAGAAATAAGCGACACAGACCCCGAACCGCGAGTGGTTAGCTCCGATTGGGAGAAGTAAAAATCTTATCTTAAACCTGCTCCCGAGACCAAGCAGCATCAGAGTTACAGCCAAAAGTGTCATCATGCATAGGCAATTCTTTGGTAGTATTGTGCATGTTAGTATCAGTGAGCAGAGTTTGAGTAGATTATTATTCCATAGCACTAATGAATGCTTAGAAAAGAGTATCATATACAAAGTTTATAACTGGCTGACAGTGCCTTCTCTGGGAACTACTAAATTTATCAAAACATATGTAAACCGATGAAAAACGTCCATACCGGCATTATTCATAAACGTATCAAGCACAACATTTCTACATGGGTCAGTCTTCTCAATCTCTTTCACATATCCTGTAAGATGAGTAAACTGGTCAACATACTCTTTCTCAAGACATTTCAAAGCTAATACTTTTCCTTGTTGGCACAGATTCCATGACGTAATTAGTTTTCAAATGTCCTTAACACGTTTTGAGTTTTCTCATGCATTAACCTACTTGTTTTTTTTCAATTTATCCAGAAAATATTTCCTAGTACTAAACTTTTAAGGAGCTTACTGAAGAACCCCCGACCCGGCTGTCTAAGCCGCGATCAAAGTCTTTCGTCGCTCAGGCCACTTACTGGTTGAACCCTTTAATTTTAGCCCTTCCTTTTTAAAAATTAATCTTCAAGTGAGGGTTATCTTAGAACTTAGCTAGTAACTACCTTAATCGTTTTCCAGCTTAGCTCATTTTTATTTATATGCAACGGAATATGTCTTATTAATCATTTGATCTAATCCAATCAACACTTGTCTCGTCAGATCACCTCAGCTTTGGTTAGTTCAGCCAACTACCAACTAACTTAGAGGTTGATCCTTAACCCAAACCAAGTCATGCAACTCCGAGATTTCCTTCCCCTAAATCATTCTATCTAGATCTATGCAAGTAATTGTTAGATCTTACCTTTACCACATCCACAGAGCTTGTTAGCTCATTGACCTTTCAATGAACCATCAGGTTTTCACTTGTCTACTGATCCACGACCACTCCATGATCTTCTTTAGGATCCTTATCTTGGTTCCTTCACTAAAACATTCCCTTTGGTACTTAGTCATGCAACCAACCATCCCCACATACTAAGTAACCTTAGAGAAGTCTTCATAACATATGGTGATGTGCATATGGCCATATCCGGCTTCCTTTTCCCTATAAGCTAAATCATTAAGTTCTTCCGGTCACACAATTTCCATCATATCCTAAGTCAATCAACCAACCACCCAACATGACTTGGATGACATGAGGCATCCATCTAACTTGATTGGCTCTGGAGATACACTCTCATCCAAGTCTGATTAGTCTTGTTCTTTCTAAATGATGCATCTTCCGTTTGGACCTCCTCGGCCCCAAACCGTTTGTACCCCTTTGGTCTCGAACCATTCACACCCTTTCGGTCAAGAACCATTTGAACCTTTTGGCAACAAACAATTCGCACCCTTTCGGTCATGAACCATTCGCACCCTTTCGGTCACGAATCATTCACACATTTTCGGCCACGGCACACTCGCACCCTTTCGGTCATGACATGCTCGCACCTCTTCGGTTATGACTCCTTTTTCACTTCTTCGGCCACGAACTGCTTGCACCTCTTCAGTCACAAGTCATTCACACCTCTTCGGTCATGAAACATCACACCCTTTTGGACATAACATGTTCGTACCTCTTGGATCACAACACATTCACACCAATTGGATCACGACACATTCACATCCCTCGGATCATGACACATTCACACCCTTTTGGCTCATGTGCAATTAGTATCCCTTGGATCCCGACATGATCGCACCCTTTTGGATCACGTATGATTGCACGTAACCCATGTTTGAAACTACACTAGGCGTTAGTCGGACGGTCGGCATGGGCCTAGTGAGTTAATGAAAATCGGGGATTAAGCATGGATTAATCGAGGCTTATTTATAAGCTTTTACGTGCAAATATATGTATAAATACTAGATATGTAAAAAATACTCAACAAGTTTCATTGACTCAGTTCATAATCGGCTGGTTTAGGTATCAGTGAACCCGAGTTCGAACCGTTTCCTTGCAGTTTTTGTTTATTTTGTTTATTTTTTAGAGGAGGGGCAAAATTGTTATTTTGGTGTAGTCTCCTTTTCTTTAACCTGGGCTTCTGAAGCTCAAACAATGGCTGGCTCTACTTTTTTCCATATTTTTCACTTGTTTCACCACCTATTAAATCATTTTAGTTTAAACTTTGTAGATTTAAGTTAGTTTCAAAATTTTATAAGATTTGTTTCATCAACCGAGTTGGATTAACGGGCTGTATTACACTGTTAAACGGACAACGCAGCAATACTCGGTTGTCCGCCTTGGTGCTCTGATTTGCTCCACCTCGCCACGACTAAGCTCCGATCACCGCCGACACAACCGATTAAAAAAAACTCATTCGAGGACAAATTTTGCGTAACTTAAAAAAACTCACTAATAATTTTTTTTTCTTGCAGGATTACATGATGGATGTTGGTCCAAGCTACAAGAGTTGTACATTGATAATAGTCAAGATGTCTCCTTGTCTACATTAAGAGAGTACTTTAGTCCTGGAAAGCAGTGTGTTCAGATTCTATGGATGAGACACATGATCAAATGGTACGGTAACATCACTTACTCTAGAAGGTTTGCATGCAAAAATTCGAATCATGTTCGCTTTGTGCATGAACAAAAAATCATATGTTAGATCTATATATATTGATGTTAAACATAATTTTCTGTTTACCTTGTTGAAAGAAAAACTAGTCATTTTTAGAGATAAGACCTCAGAGCACCAACTAGTTGATATCTTTAGGAAATTCATGGATCTCAATAGTCTCTTGCATGCACGAGAGGCTCTTAGAATTCATGATCTCTAGAAGAATAGAAAATAACCCATATGATTTCCCATAGTTGAAATAATAACCCCATTGGTTGAAAAAGTAAATGTCACTAGTGAAGAGTACCTCAAGAAACTTAATAGAAATTACAAATTCAGTCTCAAGAAGATAAACACTCATATCGGATCAGACTGATACCACATTTTGCATCTGAGTTTGATCATTGTTTGGACTGAGGATAAGCCATAACTTAAGAGAGGTTCACTACACCTTGCAATGCCTGCTGAACATAAATTCGTGTAAAATGGGCAAGGTTGTAGATTGTTATGAAGAGGTCTATTGAAGTTCTAGAGCAGAACAAACAAAAAATAATTTGTTTAAAGATTTTGTTTTTAATATGTATTCATCTCGGCTGAGAAAAGTAGTATCAAACAAGGTTCAATAAACTCTAGGACAACATGATAAGTCTTTCAATGACAATAATCTTTCTCTAGGTTCGGTACTGCGAGTTAATCAAACTGAATCTCAAGGCAAAGAGGTACCACACTAGATTGATAAGAATGCCTCCCAGCTGGGAAAGGCAGTATCGCTGTGTCTCTAATGTACTTAATTGACTATGTGGTGGCAAAATCTTTAACTAAATTCAGGAAAAGTAATTCATTAATTCGGGTACTAGATCTAGTAGATGGTTTTGAAATTCTAAAAGGTGTTCTGTGTTTTTTCATGTGTATAAAAGTGGCTATAACATTTGAAAGTTTGGAACTTGAATTCATATTGAGAACTGTTGTACTTTGAATTCGACAATCATTAAAAGTGTTCTCTATGAGTATGTGTACAAAGGGGTGAAACTTTTGGGTCCTACCTTCCTTGTCTAACTAACCGTGTTTGTTAAGATAAATGTATTCAGAAAAATCGTGCAAAAAACAGATAGCATGGTTTCAGATTGATTTGTCTCCGATGACGCTCATAAAAGTACTGGAGTCTTTGTCTTAGAGAGTTTCGTGTTCAAAGAAACATCCTTGCGCATGTTCCAGCTCTACAACCAGTCATGAATCTCATCGACGGCGTGGCTTGGACATCTATAATAACAAACATTCATGCCTTCTCACCCATCTTGGTCAGAGAGTTCTTCGTAAATCTCTGTGAACTAAATTTGACAGTTCAAATTAGAGGTGAAGACTTTGAGATTACAGCACCAATGATTAATCAAATGTTTAGTACACTAGATGATGTAGATTCTGAGGACTGGCAATTTGCAGATCTAGATAACTCTATCTCAGTTTTCACTGGAGGTATGCGTGACCAGTTGAATAATTTTTTTGTCAAAGATCTATGTCATGTATACTGCAAGCTTATGAAATTTGTTTAAACGATTTCTAATGAAAGTATTGTTGAGGAAAAGTTCACATCATCAAGTTTCTTATATTGTCTTTGTTCTAAGTATTTGAAGGTATCTATAGGAATTGTTCTAAAGAGCTTAAAAGTTTGAAGGGTTTTAATGTTGGATTAATTAGTTGAGACGAAGGTGTACATAAGTCAACCCATATTCGTTTTAATAACTCTTTAGCTTTGTATTGATCTCGATCCAATTGGAATTTTATTTTACTTGTACTAATATCCTAATAAATATAGTCAAAAGAACTGATCTCTTTCCCATCTTCTTAAAACTATGAGCTCAGCCTTTGTAACTTTCATCAAACATGATGTAATTACTAAATGGTAAGTCAAATTTTTTTAGAACTATCTTATTGACATCTATATGGTATAGAAAAAAATATATGAATTTATACACATTCATCATGAAAAATACACTTAATTATAATTTTTGTCTCCTCCTATATAAAGAAAATTTACACATTCTTTCTTTTTCTCTCAAATTGCTGCAAGGAAATGTAATATTTCTCACTCTAAAACTCTAAAACCTCTCTCTAATCTCTTTTAACTTGAAAATACCAAATTTTATATCAATTTCTCATTTTTATCTCATGATTTCTCACTGATTTATCTTGTTTTTTGCAAGTTTTTTTTATATAGTTCTCATCTTCTACTCTTTGGATTTGCAGGTTTTCAGATCTGGAAGACTTTCTGGATGTCAAATGACAAAATCTTCTCCCATGACTCCTCTTTTATAACATATTTGAGTGTTTTAGTAAGTTTTCATGTCTGATTTACATCATTTGGTACCTTCTTATTGCTTAAAGCTCTTACCTTTTTCCCAAACTAAAATTCTCTAACCTCTTTCTAATCTTTTTGAACTTGAAAAACAACAAAATTTATATAAATTTCTTATTTTTATCTCATGTCTTCTCACTAATTTATCATGTTTTGCAAATTTTTTAGTTCTCATCTTCTACCCCTTTAAAGGTATATATATAAATGATGGATATGTATTTTTGTGTGTTCTATAAAGATAGATATATCTCATATTCTACTCTTCTTCTTTGTTTTGAGGCTATTTGAATATTTTTGGATATGCAGGTTTTTCAGATTTGGGTCAGACTTTAGAAAATTTTGAGAAGACTTTGTTCTCTATGGGAAGATTTCTAGAAAGTCTTCCAGTGCATTATATGTTAGAAATTTTTTGAGAAGACTTTTGAGAAAACTTACATGGAAGTCTTCTCACTTTTTTTTGTTAACAAAGACTAAAAAAAACTTAAAATCAATTGCAAAACTAACCTATGCATTGACCAGAAGACTTCCATGGAAGTCTTCTCCACGAACGAGATCTGAAAAAATTAAAAATTCTTCTTAAATTTGGTAAGATTCATGTTTAATTTCTCCAAGTACATATCATTTTTTAGTGAAAGTTACATATTCGTTCTTGACCAAGAATCATGAACTTTAGTAACATTAATAAGTTTATAAATTTTGAAATCAAAAAGTTGAGATTTTAGGAAGGAATAAGAGAGGAAGTGAAAGGAAAATAGTTTGTGTGTGTAAGAAATAAGAATATAAAGATGTAGATGTTGATTTTAGAAGCATTAAAAGCTTCAAATTGGTTGTTCATGGTGGTTGGTGTATTGAAGCCAATGGCACTATTTTAAATACTTGATGAAGATGATGATAATATGGTAATACGATCATTTTCGGAAAAAAAGTAATGGCATTTTCATGAATTATCCGAACTTCTAGGGTGAAAAGGAAAAGTGGAAGTTTCAAAAAATCATGGGTTTGTTTTGCAATTGACTTCAAGTTTTGAGTCACTTTTGCAAAAAGCCCAATTAAAAAATGATTGAAATATATTTAAATTGTTTTTAATTACATCTAGTTGACTAATAGTATTTTAAATAAATAAAATTATTTATGAAATTAATTCATTTTGTAATTAATTTTAAGCTAAAAATAAGTATAATTTGTATTAAAATTGTAACGTGACATTTTTTGTGTAACAAGAAAAAAATGATAAAATGACACTTATTGTGAAACAAAATGAATACTAAACCAATAACAAATAACAAACAAGGAAATTTTAACAAATTTCTAACAGTTAAAAATAAAAAATATATTATAAATGATTACGTTATGCATGAAATCTACTAATTTTTTTAGAACCAGTTATATCATTTTTTACCATATTTCAATAGTTCTTAGTTTTCATGTAAACGTTTGTGGTATTTACAAAATTTATAACAGTTAAAGATATAAAAGTAGATAGTTTCAAAAAAAAAGATATAAAAGTAGATTATAAATGATTATGTTATGCACGAAATCAACTAAAAATTTTGCAATCAATTATATCAAATTTTGTACTATATCTCATTCCTACAAATTTTAATGTAATAAAGAAAAAAATGAAAGTTAGTTACTTTACTTTTTTGAACAGAATTATTTAATTTACTATAAATAATATTTAAAAGTTTCCTCAGAAAATAAGTTTTTTTCATGGATTATACACCCATATCAGCTTCAGTACTACATATTATAGTTAATTAAATCAAATATTATAATTTTTTTAGATTTTTTAATAAATCAAATATTAATTAGCATTAGTAGAAATCATCATATTAATTTTATTGTACCTATTATCTAATAAAAACTATTTGATATTAGTTAAAATTCATCAAAAATTTACAATGCTTTTTAAAATATGAATATTATATTATTTTATACAAATTTAGAAGAAGAAAAAAGTCATTCAGATACGAATATGTTTCTAATAAATAAATAACAATTACACATTTACTATAAGGTACTGATAAGTACAAAATAAATTAAATACTAACACATAAATTGTTGTTGTTGTTTTGTCGACAAACACATAAATTGTTTACATCACTCAAATAACTATATAACTACAGAAAATGATTAAAATTTACAATGGTATTTATATGCATTTAGACATTTATAATATATATATATATTATATTTATAAATATAATTTTATATTTTATTAGAGATCATTAGTTTAATTAACTGGAAAGGATTCTAGCTATTGTGTCAGAAGTCCTCAGTTTAAGTGTTAGAATGACTGCTGAAACGAAACTAGTATTATGTAGTTTTGGATTTGTGAAAAATTAAGGTTTTAGCACAACTTTTTTGGTAATCATAAAAAATACAGTATTATAATTTATTTTTAAAAAATGCAGTGTTATATTTTATAACCAATATAAACAATATAGAGGAAGTTTCAGATGCACCGAACACAGATAAACACAAACACAGAAGAAATATATTAAATATTAAAACGACAAAAATGGTAATAAATCTAGAGAACAAGTTTATATACAGACATAATACAGCAACGCACTTGACTCACAAAGGCCAAAGCTGCAAAACTAGGAAGAGAGATGGAAAACGGCAACTCCTCCGGCGACAAGTCTTCACTTAAACCGATCCGTTGCAAAGGTTAGTGTAAAGGAAAGGTCCTCCTCTATGTATAAGTGCCGTTCATTGACTAGCGTTGACTTTTATGTTTCTATGGCAGCGGCGGTTAGTAGAAAGGCCGGAGAGCCGCTGGTGATGGAAGAAATCGTGGTTGCGCCGCCGCAGTCTTACGAGGTTCGGATCCGTATCATTTGCACAGCTCTGTGTTACAGTGACATCACCTTCTGGAAACTCCAAGTATACTCTTTCTTCTTCTCTTCTACGCTTCATGATTTAGCTTTGTTTCTCTCTTTTAACATGTGTTATATGTAAGCCTTTTTAAAAACAAAATCTATGATATATATATTACAATTTACATGAAAAAAGTTCATTCAAAAACGGATTAAATAAATTTACATGATGTTTTTCCTTGATAAAATGTTTCAGTATTTTACGATTTTAGGTAGATCCAAAACATGTTCTTTGACGTATATATCAGACTCAAGCATTGACCCAATGATATTTTTAATTTTTATTGAGTAAAATATATTGTATTAATATATTGTGGTCGTTGATACTTTACAATCAGAGTTATAACCTTTTGTCATTGGCTGTTTACGCAGGTTCCTCCAGCCTGCTTTCCCAGGATTCTAGGCCACGAAGCAATAGGGTTAGTCTATGTCCATCCAAATTTTATCATCTTCTAAACCTTTTTAATATGTTACTGATCGATAACTTTTTAATATCCTTTTGAGATAATTAATACGTACTACTGCATAAACACATATTTTATGAGCGCTAGATTTCAAGCTTTTACAGAAACAAACAAACAAATATATTTGCAATCCTGTTTATGAAAACATATATTCGGTCTTTTCCCAAAAAAAATTAAGTCAACTTCTCGTCCAAAATAAAATTAATATAAAAATAATATAGCACAAATAGCAAAAAGAAATTTCTCTCTCTCTCAAAAAAAAAGAAAGAAAGAAAATTCTCCATGTCAATCAAATACGGTACTTCATTTCAAACCTCACACGAGATACAATAAGTGGCTTTTGGACTTTTAGGGACTTAACGTTAATAAACTTTCGTTGACTGCGATAAAGATGTATAAGACATCTATTATCGCTATTCAATTAACACAAACATAGATATTTTATAAAAATTATAATTGTATGGATAGCCAATCATATATGTTTCGTGCATGTTATCCAGCAAGAATAGACAGAAGGTTTTGGAAAATAATTGAGACAACTAGACCGCAAACCCAATCAACCCAACTGCATATTTTAACAGATACATTCGTAATATTCATCAACTTGAACTGATCTTCCTTAACCTCGTACCACTTAGACCATGATTAAAGGCGAGTTCTTATCGAGGTTTCTTAGCGGAATATAAGAACCAGTTCTTAATTTTAACAAAGAACTCCCGCTAAGAACCCGCCTTTAATCATGCTCTTAGTCACGGGTCCAGTCTAGAGGGTAGGTCACATAAGCAGCTAAACTGTTTAGGGCCCATGAACTATTTTCAAAATTTTACATTATAAATTTTTATCATTTGTACATTTTTCATATTAGTTTAGGGTTTTAAATAAAAAATTTAATGTTTGGACCGGACATGCACTTAGACTTCAACTCCAACCCCAGTCACTCATGTATATTTATGGATTCTATTTTCCAGTTACTCATTTCATGTTTAAAAAACAATTAGTCATAAACCAAGTAATGGTAGCCTAGCCGTAATTTTTTGGGCTTGGTGTGTACCCACATCAGTGTTGGGTTTGATTTCCTCTGGGAACTAATTTATCATTACTTGGTTAGTCTGGACTTAGATTTTGGCCCAAGTGATTCGAATGATCGGTCAATCCCCTGGCATTAGTCGGAAGGTATTCCAAACTCAAATCATGCAGTATGGTACGTTTTCGGGCTAGTCCACTCTGTAGCACTAAGGGAGTTTCCTTTGAGACCGACCAGATCAACCAATAAGGTTTATCAGAAAAAAAAAAACAATTAGTTAGTCAAAAGCAGAACACAATAAGCTTGATAATCATGTTATACACTTCCCTTAAAAAGACTTACGTATGGTCTAGATCTAAATCATCATATTTTATGTGCAAAGTTTTTTTTTTTTGCAAAGTTATGCTTTAATTAAAGGGTCTATAAACATCAACATTTATTTTAACAAAATTATGTCGACTAATAACAGAGTTGTGGAGAGTGTGGGTGAAAACGTCACCGAAGTAGTAGAAGGAGACACCGTACTGCCGACATTCATGCCGGACTGCGGTGACTGTGTTGACTGCAAATCTCAAAAGAGCAACTTATGCAGCAAATTTCCCTTCAAGGTATCACCATGGATGCCAAGATACGAAAACTCCACTAGATTCACTGACCTGCATGGCAACACTCTCTTCCATTTCTTAAATGTCTCGAGCTTCAGTGAATACACTGTTCTTGACGTCGCTAACGTGGTTAAGATCGATTCTTCTATTCCTCCTAGCCGTGCTTGTCTCCTCAGCTGCGGAGTCTCCACTGGTAATAAGTCAATAAAATTATTGTAACAAAAGATTTGGGACTTGTTTGATTTCTAATGAATTTTTTATTTAGGTGTTGGTGCTGCTTGGAAGACTGCCCAAGTTGAACAAGGATCGACTGTTGTGATTTTTGGACTCGGTTCTATCGGTCTAGCGGTAAAGTCGCAATTTTTCAATAAATGTTTGTTTTAATTTTGAGGTTCTGAGTTTGGTTAAGGTTTGTGCAATTTTAGGTTGCAGAGGGTGCAAGACTTTGTGGTGCCTCTCGAATCATTGGTGTCGATATAAATCCTGCCAAATTCGAAGTTGGTTAGTGATTTTATTTAGTCCATAGCTATCTTTCAAAAAATCAATATCTCATAATTTTTTTGTATAGTAAATTAATCATAAATTTCAAAAAAAAAATCATCATGTTTTTGTAGGCCAAAAGTTTGGAATAACTGAGTTTGTAAACTCGTTGACATGCGAAAACAAGCGTGTGAGCGAGGTAATGACACTTTGCAGTTGCGTGAATGGAAATGGATAAACATCTAAATATTATATGATTGATTTATATACTTGTGTTTAGGTGATCAATGAGATGACTGGTGGAGGAGCAGATTATTGTTTCGAGTGTGTTGGAAGCAGTTCTTTGGTTCAAGAAGCTTATGCTTGCTGCAGAAAGGTATGATCATACTGATATTGTGACAACCTGTCATGCGGATCCCAGATTTCACAGCGCTGCAATGCACCGATCCTAACTTCTCATTATAGAAGGAAATACTTCCGTGAGGGGTTATGGTTGATGCCCTGCAGAGCTGTGAGCCGGAATCCACGGAAACGGGTTGTCACAGATATACACCTAGAAACAAATTATCAGGCTCAGAATTTTAATATTTTGGTAGAATAAACGTTTAGGGATGGGGAAAGACGATAACTCTAGGGGTGGACAAGCCGGGTTCACAAATTTGTTTAAACTCGTCTGATGTTCTTCACAACGGGAAGACCTTAATGGGCTCGTTGTTCGGTGGTTTAAAGGCTAAATCACACATTCCTCTTCTTCTTAAACGCTACATGAGCAAGGAGCTTGAGTTGGATAAATTTGTGACACACGAGATGAAATTTGAGGACATCAATGATGCTTTCCAGCTGCTCCTTGACGGGAAATGCATCAGGTGTGTGTTGTGGATGGGCTAATGGCGTTTCACCTATTTTCTATCTTTTCATAAATTTCGTATATGTTACATGTTCAAGTTTTTCTTATCATGGTTTGTTGTTATAAAACAAAGTCCAAAAAATAAATATAAGCAAAGGCCATAAAGCAAGTTTAAAAAATGTTTTAACGTTTTATAATAAAGAGAAAAAGGCTTATTCCTTTTATTGTATTGCGAGGACACAGTGTTACTAAAAGTTATGTCACAGACTTAATTATTCTAAAGTAATCTCCGATTAAACACCAAAACACCAAATTTATATAATGTCATTTCTAACAAGATATTAAAACTGACATTATCTCATCATGTGAATACTGATATGCCAAATATTGAACAAATTTCATTTAATAATCGAGTTTGATTATTATCATTAATTAGTTCAAATTTTTTGTTAAACATAAATATATTTTATAATTTTTATTTAATTTATTTTTACATAATTAAGATTTTTTTCAATTAATAAATCATTAAATAAGTATTATTATTTATCACTTACAAATAATAAAAATATAAATAATAATTTAAGTATGATAAAATAATTATTTTCAGTTACAAATAATAAAAATATAAAAATTATTAAAACTGAAAAAATTAAATAATATATAATATTATTTTGGTATAAAATCTGGTGTATAATTGGAGATGAAAAAGATATGACACCAAAAACATCAATTTTGATGTAATTTGAATACCAAATTTGGTGTTATGGTTGGAGATGCCCTGAAAAGTTTTATGGCGTTTCGTAATAAATACTTGTGTACCAAGTCAAAATTCTATCATTTATTTATAAGGTTAAGTGCGCACAGAAAATATAAAATTTTCTATATTTTTTTGTTAAATAAAAATATTACTAAATACAAAAAATTGATCAATAAAAATATTATTTTATATAATTGATCATAAATATCAGACGACTATAAATTTTAACATACAAGAAAATTGAAAAATTATTTATTTCTAAAGAAAACAATTCTCTTAAAATTCAATACATTATGAAACATAGGAATATGAAGTATTAAATAGTTATGGTAATCAAATTATTGTATTCTTATAAAAAAATTCCATAAAATAGTGATGTGTAAAATGAAACTTGTATCATATGAAATAACTCAATATGTATCATTTTATCTATATAAAAGGAAATGAATTGGAATGGATCTAGAAATTTAGAAAAAAAAATTCCATCTGATAAAATTCATTCAAAGTGAAATAATAAGGTGTGGTATATCATCGGTGGAAAAGCAAGAAATTCCCAAAAATCAGCAGCCCACGAACAAGCAACTAAAACCCACACAAGGGTAACTTACAAGAACTGAAATAAATCTACATTTAAAATAAGAAAAAGAAAGAAAAAAAAACTCACAATGGAACTAGTAGGCTAAACTTGCAACATTTCGATATCTTCACGCACCTCTGAACGAGATTTATTGCTATCACTCACGGCCTACCGAACAATAACATCAACCTCTACCAACACTGAGAACACTTCTCTTCGCACCAAAGAACCCCGACTTTATAACCCGGCAAGATAGAACCATTCTAGGGTTAGACTTTCTTCCGGATATGGCAGTGACGCACTTCATGCGTCCAAACTACACCTCGATAAAAGTCTTACAAAGAACACTCCAATCTCAACAGAAATGGAGATAAACGAGGTTTAAACCTTCGAAAAAAACCCGTCATAAAAGGATACATAAGCGTTCACCACACCGCCAAGAATTCAAAAACATTACAAGCTTAGGAACCCCACCAAAAAAACACAAGTAACGTCATGAATCTCCCTAAAGAAGAGGACGAACCAACAAAGTCATTTATAGATAACCCGAGTTGCAAAACTCCCTACTACTAGCTCGACAGAAACAAAAGAAGAGATTTAGAAAAGAAAAACTTGAACAAGCAAATTGATGAAGGGTTAGATCTATAACTAGATCAAACCATAAGCAGCCAAAACCAGCCATATACATAGCTGCATAAACAATGTAAAGAATAACAGCTTCAGCATACACAGAGACTCACGGGGAACCCGATGAACCACTCCAAGGCACAATCTCTCAAGCCAATCAACATGAAATCTCAATAGAAATGAAAAGAAAACAAGATAAAACCTAAAGGACGAGAAACTATGACAGATCGGACCGGCGGTGGAACTAACAGAGCCGCCACACGCCAGTCACCGGAGCATATACAAGTCTCAACTTGGAAGGAGGAGAAGGAGTGACTGTAGAAGGAGATAAAGTTTGTTTTCGTTGCACTCACTTGCTTCTTTTCTTATAATATTTCCAGAAATTTAAAATTATTTAAAAAATGTTATTTTAGTTGGATAGTTTTCTTTATAGTGACAAAGGTTAGAGTTTTAAAAATAAGGATTATTAATTATTTATTGATTATATAAACTAATAAATAATAATATTTTGCTTAAACATTATATATTTGACCTAAGGAATGAGGAAACTAGAGCACACAACAATACATTCTCTCTTCTTTTCTTGTCCTTTTGACTTTTTCAACTCGATTTGATCAATCCCCGTAATTTAACGGCGCGTGAGCGCACATACGAAGCCGGAGGAAGACTCCTACTCTCTTCTTGTTTTTCTGGTTGCTTTTCTGTTGTTTGTGCTCCTTCGTCATCTTGTTCGGATCTCTGGTTTGGGGTCTTAGTTCTATCTCAGTCGTTTGCTCGAAAGATTGGCAAGGTTGGAGGCGTGTCAGCCACTTTTGGAGCGTCAGCGCGGTGATGCATAGCAGTCTCTCACGGTAGGAGTCGGATTTTTATGGATTTAGAGAGGGACCAATTTTCATATTTTCTGGATCTTTCTTGTGGTGTTTTCAGTGCTCCAGCTTTTCTGTAATGGAGTGCTCCGTTTGTTTCTGTGCTGGTCTTGCAGATTTGGTGAGCGTGGCGTTCGGCATGGCGACTGAAATCTGTGGTCTTCTTCGGAGTCGAAGAGGTCATCTCCATGTTTTGCTCAAATCAAGTGTGTTCTGTGAGAGTTTCTCTCCAGCGGAGCGTTGAGGATGTGATACACATGTGGCGATGGTGTCATATTTGTTTAAGTTGTGTGAGGGTTCAACAAGTATTTCAGATGGCTGGTCGTCTATGGCCGCTCAATGGTTTGCTTGGAGATTCTCTACACCTCAGATCTCCCATTCTCATCACTGTTCTTATCCCTCCAGAAATCGGCAACGACTTACTTTCCGGAGGTTGGACTCTTTGAATTTGCTCGTGCTTTCTCCGTCGACATCGGTGGACAGCTTCTACAAGTCATGTCGTCCGTGCTTTTGGTTTTCGAAAATGAAAATGACCTCGGTTTTAGTCTTGATCGTGGCAGTGTCTCATTTGTGTTAAACTCACATTCCAACGCCGGTTGTGGGTCATTTGATTGCTTTCGGTAGTGTTGATTGGCTGGTTTTGTGCACGCTGTTAGAGTTCCTTCCAAACATCATGTGGTTTTGAGTCCAGGCCAGTCTTTGGCGGCAATGCGAGGTTGTATAATTGGGTTGTGAAGTGATCCTCCATGGTTAGTGTTTTCACCCTCTCTCTTTTTGTTCGTTCGTCTGACACTTTAGTGACAGAAGAATGTAAATTTAGACAAGTTCATTGGGACCCAACTATTCTGAAGAATGTAAAAAGTCTTGGCATTCGAGGTGAATCTTACCTTTTCGTAGTTCTTGCTGATGGTTAAGAACAGTAAACATACTCATGACTTAAGATCCCGATTAGCGGAATGTACTAGGATGATGGAGTGAACAAAGCTAGTTTAGAAAATATGTAATTTGGATAATTTGTTCGTGTTTGTTTGTATTTCGGAACCATATTTCTTGATTAGGTTGATTATGTAAAATATCTATTTTATTAAAACAGAAGTACACATATAAAATACCCCTAAGTTTTTACTTTTAATTTACAATGGCAAGCCATTGAGAATTTAATTAAGTTTTCTATTTTAATGTTTGTTATTTTCACTTAAATTAATGTGTTTTTAAGCTTCATATTTTAATGTTTGTCTTTTTCACTTAAATTAATGTATTTTTAAGTTTTTTATTTTAATGCTTGTCTTTTTTATTTTATATATTGTGTTTTAATACTTGTAATTATATGTATATTATATGATCTTAAAGTATGAGTAACATCAACATAAATATTTTAAATAAAATTAGAGAAGCAATCTAGAAATATAAAGTTAAATATGTATAAGTTTGAATATCTTCAGATATCTATTCGGGTTCAGATACTACCCGTTCGGGTTCGGATATTCAATATCTCCTAATTCAATGTCCGTTCGGGTATTCTGCTACTTCGGTTCGGATTTCGATTCAAATTTTTGAGATCGAGTTCAAATATTGGGTAAAATGTTCATCCATATATCTTTACATTTATATTAACACATACAAAAACATAAACTTAATACCTGTGCTGGCGTGCAGGTTTAGTATATTTTAAAACAAATTTTTGGGAAAGAGTATAATCACCTCATGTGGCTATTGTTAGTTTGTTACAAAATAAAATAAAATAATAATAATAATGAATTTCGTGTGGATTCGATCCTTTTGGCATTTTTTCCATTTAAGTGCACTAAAAAGGCATTTTATTCTCCCTACGTATGTATGCTCGTAGAATCACGGATCCATTACGCGTTCTCGCAACGCTAAATAGCACGTAACAAAAGTATTCTTATCTCTCTCTCTCTCTCTTTGACCCCTATATTTTAGTATATTTCACAAACACTCCAATAGTATTGAAGAATGAAGAATCGCTTGAATTGAAAATCAACTTGTTCGGTTAGCCAATCATTTCACTTTGATATTTCAATATATTTTCAAATATTCATTAATAACACCTGTACATGTCGTTATTATTGTTGAAAGTCTGTACCTCATTATTATTTATAAAGAATAATTGTCAGATTATGGTTCATTCTCAAAGTACGAGGACTAAATATGAAATATACCTTTTTAGAAACCTTGCCGCGTAATGAAATATTTGTACGTGTGCAAAGCAAACTCATCAATATATATCTTCAAACACCTTCCTTATTTTTTCCATCTTCCAATTCAGTTTCAACATTTCTCGCTAATCTTCTCGGGTAAAAAAACTCTCATCTCTTTCCAGATTTATGCCTACTTATTACTCTGATGTATCTGTTTGATCACATGATGAAAAAGCTTGACGTTAATGCTTGTTTATATGCAATTTGATTGGGAATACTTACGTTAATCTCTAAGCTAATCAGTGATTCATTACATCCTGGTTTAGCTCGTTACTTTAATCTTGTTTTTATACGTGATCGCCTGCTGAAAGCTTGAATCATGTTGATGTTTTGGCCTAAAACCAAGTGGTGTTTATTGTTTTTTTTGTGTAGGTTTTGTTTGTTGATTGAGAAAACATGGGAGGTGACCAAGAGAAAGGGTTTCATGGGTATCCACCCGCTGGATACCCACAGGGTCCTGGGGCTTATCCACCATCTGGATACTCACCACATCAAGGTTACCCTCCAGCACCTAATGCCTACCCTCCATCTCATGGTTATGGAGGTTATCCTCCTGCACCTGCTCATGCTGGTTATCCTTCTACTGGCTATCCTGCTCATCACTCAGGTACTGTATATTCTGTATTGCCTCCTGCTAACTACCTTTATCGTCCTCCCCTGTAGCTTGGCAGTGTCTTAAACGTTGTAAATGTCTCCTTGCTAAGAAGTTTAAAAGTAATTGAAGTTGTCTTTGTCTATAGGTTGCTACTAAAACTGGAATTTAGTATATCATATATGTGGTAGATTTTAACTCAAGAAGATGTTGAAATTTGAAAATGAGAGTTTGTATATATGTTCGTCACAATAAACCACGATTTGGTATCATATCTGGTGTTAGATTTTACTTTAGAAAGAAATTGAAACAAAGGATTTGCTGATATTGTATTTATTATTATTATTATTATTTTATTGTATTGTTTTCGTGAAGTTAGCTTTGTAGATTCTGTTACGCTTACTTCATTGTAATTTGCCTTTACTTGTTTCAGGACACGCAGGAGGAATCGGGGGTATGATTGCTGGTGCTGCAGGAGCCTATGGAGCTCACCACATGTCTCATAGCTCTCACAGTCCTTACGGACACGCTGCATATGGTCACGGATATGGCCATGGTCATGGTCAGGGCTATGGTTATGGTCATGGTCATGGTAAGTTCAAGCATCACGGAGGCAAGTTTAAACGTGGGCATGGGATGTTTGGAGGAGGTAAGTTCAAGAAGTGGAAGTGATTTAAAAGCCCCATTTGATATGTCTCTCTGGACATGACCAGATGTTTCAAATAAATCACAAACATTATAAGTTAACTTCCGTCAGTCTAGAGATCGCTCTCAGACTTAATAATGATTATGGTACTATGTGGAGGTGTACTATCAAGCTATCTATGCCTTTTATAATGACATATTCTGTTTTTAAATATTTTATATATTGTGTTCTTGTTTATATTGGTTTTGCCTTTGCTTAGAGCATCTACAATGGTTGGATTCATTTTTATTTTCAAAAGTTTACTTTCTTCAAAATTAAAAAAAAAAGATGAAGCAACATTCACTTACCATTGTTTCATTTCTTTCTTGTAATTAAAAGGAATATTCTAAATATATGTCATCTCCATTTTATCTTTAATTATTAATAAAATCTTATATTTTTTATATTACTAACTTTACATAACTATTTGTTTTAACAATAATCCAACACAACTATTATTTCATATAAATTAAATACTATCGGGTTTAGTGATTTTTATAGGTTTTAAATATGAATATTTTTTAAAGCCTAAATCATCGGATCACCCAATTTAAAAGTACTGATTTAAATAAAAAAATATTTTAAATACACAAAATTCTTACAAACTAATTAATAAAACTTTCGATCATAAAATATCTCATGCTTGCAAATCAGATATCAAGATCTAGTGCCTATTAATATTTCTAACAGTGATGAATTTGATGCCACTTATAATTGGTAGTTCAATCACTTTACACTTTAGAAGACATTTACAATTAGTATGACCATCAAGACCAAATTTTCGGGAAATTCTCAAAATTTATAGTTAAATAACAAAAGATTAGTTATTTTAACATGACGGTTTAAAATATTTGATTGAAAGAAAGTTGAATTATACCTACTGGTTTTAAGCACTAAAATAATGTGTTTTCTTGGGGGGCTGTTAAGTTCATGATGTTATTTTTTGATTCTGGTTACAACAATAGAACACACGCATATGTTTTTTTCCTCAAAGAGTTCATTTATTACGTAAGTGAATGCAATACATAAGTTAAACTGTTTAGTTCAAAGGTAAAAGTCCATTTTGTAGAAAGGTTTCAGAATTGATCATCAGTTCTCCTGCCGTTAAAAACGAACAAGAGTAGGGTAAAAATGATATGTTCAGAAAAGAAGTAATTATATAGTGATCTCTTCTTGACGGAGGAAATTGGTTTTCCCATTGATGGAGACATGCCTATTGATGGGAAAAAGGTCTATTTCACCGTAAATTTTACGCGTCGTGATTATTCTTTCACGGACTTTGTAATAGTGCATATTTTATACTGAATTAAACAGTGCATATTTTATACTGAATTAAATAAAAATTCAAAAATAATACATAAACTTTATATATAGTATTTTTTTCATTCTCAAACTCTATTGTAGGGTATATTCCATATTAAACTAAACAAAAAATTAAAATACTACACTCTCAAAATCGTGTTTATATATTGATCATCAAATATGTTAATCATCCATTAATTTAACAAACAACGTCATTTTGAATAAATTCTGTAACATTAAAAAATTTAAAAATCAATATTATTAAAACATGAAGATGTCCAATTGATAGAACTTCAGTCCAACTATTTATTCCTTTATTCAAGGACACTTATTATTATATAAACCATATCTTTATATAAACCATATCTTCTTTTATTTTGATTCCAAAATTGTCGGAGTCCACTTCTGTCCAATATATAGTGGACAGTTATATTTATTAATAATTATTCCTTAATAGTATATGTAACTATGACCTCATATATAACAAAACCTTATCAATTGTTGTCTACTGTAGTTAATTGACAGTATTAACATGCTATTAATAACTAACATTAATATGGTATGCAGGTGATTAAAATCACAATATGGATTCCACTTAATTATTGCTACCAGATCTACACCGTGTGCTTATATTTTCACTAGGAAATTCTTTTCATAATACAATGGTCACAAAACATATGAAATATTTAAATATCTGAAAATAATCAAAAAATAAATTCCTAATACATTCCTTCCAAATTTAAATTCAATAAAAACTGCAAAGGTTATTTTTAATTTATATATTTGATTATAATAAATTTTATGGGTTTTAATATTTGCTTAGAATAACTAATTAAACTAATTATCTTTACGGGTTATAAATCAAACATTTATAAAATATGAGACACTATATATATACATATATATTAAAAATATTTTTTCACATTTTTAAAAAATTGTTTTATCTTCCGGACAGGTTGGAGTGGGTTAGATTTGATATTTGTTTTTATACGAATATTATTTATTAATTATGTTATGCAACTACTAAAAAAGCATAATATATATGTTGTAAACTTTAGAAATAAAATTTTAAAATAATTTATGAATGCATATAGCACAAATGTATAGTTATGCAACAACTTGACATATTTAATAAAGTTACCTAAAATTAGATTAAAATAAATTATTATTTAAAACAAATATGATTAAGAGAAAATACAAATATGATTACAAAAAACACAAATATAACAATAAAATTTCTCAAAAAAAATAAAACAAAAAATATACCCGCCCTTTGAAAGGGCGGATCAGAATCTAGTACTACTTAAACTCTCAAAATTATGCTTATATATATATATATTGACCGCTAACAGTGTTAGTCATCCGTTAATTTATCAAAACGACGTTATTTTTTTGGAAGTCCAAACTAGGTTTTTCAGGTATTAGTTTTTTCCCGGTTTTGAAATTAGGCTATGTTAGGGTATTATAAAATTTTAGGTCAGGTTAGGGTCGGATCATTCCGGGTCCGAGTGAGTTCGGTTATGATATATAACCAAATAACCAATGTATCTGAAAAGGGTTTGAATATTTGTACCCAAAATAATCATATGAAAATATTTGTATATCCAAACTAACCAAATATATCAATAATAACCAAAAATACTCATTAAACATATTTTTGAATTTTTTATCCAATCTATCTTATTTTATCCGAAAATACACAAAATATTATTATTAACTAATATATTTAATTTATGATTTTAATTTAAATTATTAAAATAATTATATGTGTATACCTAATATTTTTAGATATATATATATATATATATATATATTTACATTTCATATATTTTTAAATACTCATTTAGTTCTCAATTCAGATTGGGATGGATAACAGTTCTTTGGATATACCAATTTAAGACTCATTCAGTTATTTACCCAAGATCTCATTGGATTCGAGATTCTTATTTTTGGGTACGTTTTGGGTCAGTTATTCGGGTCTGGATATTTTGTCCAACCTTAGTTCGAACTCTCAAACTGGCGGACAAGTAATAACATATTAACTTCTAGACCAAAATAACTTTTTGAATAAATTATGTAAACATTAACCTAATTTTTGTCCAACCTTAGTTCAAACTCTCAAATTTTTCTTGTTTTAAGTTTATCAGATAACATCTATAATTATTTATATTTTTAAATTTAATATTAAAATCATTATTTTATAAATTTAAATTAATTATTATTATTTAAATATCTAGTTTAATAAATTAATGGATGACTAAAATATTTGATGGTCAATATATATAAACATGATTTTGAAAGTCCATATAGTATTTTAAAATGTTTGTGTTTAATATGGAATATGCCCTACTATAAAGTTCGAGAATGGAAAATACGACATGTAAAGTTTATATAGTATTTTTTTAAGAAAATTAATTCATTATAAAATACACATTACTACAAAATTTGTGAAAGAATAGACACGACATATAAAGTTAATGTTGAAATAGACCATTTTTCCGTCCATTGATTAATAAGATTTGGCTAAACCCCCAGGCCCTCACCTTCAATGAAATATTATTAAGCCGAGGCCCAACATAAACATATTTTAAACGCCTGAATTTGGAGTCAAAGCTCAACAAGTGAAACCCATGATGGTGGCCCATTATGTCGCACCGGAAGGGTGACGGAGATTATGAGTATAATAACGAAGCATCGCTGGGAGGAGAAACACCAGAACATACTTAGTAATGTTAAAGATAATATAGATGATGATTATCTATTTTAAGAGATAATGTTTATCTTATTTTTTGTCTTATTCTTGGTCAAAAGACCGACTTACTTTCACTATAAATAGTGAATGACTTCTCCTCATTGTAAAAAGTAGAATGAGAGATAACAGAAATAAAATCAGGTTTTTATTACTCTTCTATGTGATACAAAGAAGAAGTCAACATCATATTTCTTTTTCCCATCGATCAGAATATATATACATATCTAATAATTACAAACAATTCTTCACTATTTATTTATAACACGTTATCAGCACGAAGCTCTTATACCGATCAAGAAAGATGCCAGACTTTGAGACTTTGGATGGAGATTTGTGTTTGGCAGATAGTGCGTCAACGCACACGATAATTAAAGATAAGAAATATTTCTCCAGTCTCAAAATAAAAGATTACGCTGGAAGCGTAAGTACAATATCTGGTAGTGCAAAGATTATTATGGGCTCTGGAAGAGTAAAATTTTCAATGCCTGGGGGAACAATATTTGAAATAAATGATGCATTGTATTCCCCCGAGTCTCATAGAAACTTATTAAGTTTTAAGGATATCCGAAGAAATGGATATCATATTGAAACTATGAGTAAAGATGGCATTGAATTTCTTTGCATTAAGTCCGAAAGGAAACATATATTGGAAGAGTTAAGAATGTTATCCTCTGGACTATATTGTACGAAAATAAATATGACTGAGTCCTATGCCGTAGTAAACATGAAGTTTACTGATACATTTAAAATCTGGCATGAGAGGCTAGGACATCCTGGTTCAGTCATGATGAGAAAAATAGTGCAAAATTCGAATGGCCATCCGTTGAAAAACGAGAGAATTTTGCAAACGGGCGAGTTTAAATGTAATGCATGTTCTCAAGGAAAACTTATAACTCGGCCATCACCAGCAAAGGTTGGCAATGAATCACCAATGTTTTTAGAAAGAATACATGGTGATATATGTGGGCCAATCCACCCACCGTGCGGGCCGTTTAAGTATTTCATGGTGTTAATTGACGCATCTAGTAGATGGTCAAATGTGTGTCTTTTGACGACACGAAATACGGCTTTCGCAAAATTCATTGCACAAATAATAAAGCTGAGAACGCAGTTCTCAGAGTATGCCATTAAGAGAGTAAGGCTTGATAATGCTGGTGAATTTACATCGCAAGCCTTTGATGATTATTGTATGTCAATGGGGATTGAAGTAGAGCATCCAGTTCCTCATGTTCATACACAAAATGGCATGGCTGAGTCTTTAATAAAACGGTTGCAGTTGATTGCAAGGCCGTTAGTATTGAGAACAAAGCTTCCAATTTCAGTATGGGGTCATGCTATATTGCATGCGGCTGCACTGATTCGGTTAAGACCAAGTGCATATCATAAGTACTCTCCATTACAATTGGCGTCTGGCCAAGAGCCAGATGTATCCCATCTCCGAGTTTTTGGGTGTGCGGTCTATGTTCCTATAGCACCGCCACAAAGGACAAAAATGGGTCCACAAAGGAGATTGGGAATATATGTGGGTTATACGTCACCAAGTATAATGAGATATTTGGAACCAGTAACTGGTGATATGTTTACGGCACGATTTGCCGATTGCCATTTCAATGAGGATGAATTTCCAGCGTTAGGGGGAGGAATTAGAGAAATTCTTAAAGATATTACATGGTGTACACAGTCGTTGTTACACCTTGATCCCCCAACGAATCAAAGAGAGCTGGAAGTTCAGAAAATTGTGCATTTGCATAATTTGGCAAACCAGTTACCAGATGCGTTCACAGATACAAGAAGGGTGACGAAATCATATATACCTGTTGAAAATGTTCCATCAAGAGTTGATGTTCCTAAAAAACAAACTGATGGTAACAAAATGAATGAACCTAGAGTTCAGTTAAAGAGGGGGAGACCAGCGGGTTCTAGAGATAAAAATCCCCGAAAGAAAAAGAAATTGGTTGAGCAAAGTGAAAAGGTTCTAGAAAAACCTGATATTGAAAGATGTCTGAAAGAAGACATAAATGAAAAGGTTCAAGAAGAACCAAATAAAGATAAGGATCCAGATGACGAGAAGGGAACAGAAAAGTATGAGATTTCCATCAACTACGCCCGAGATGAAAAGTTATGGATCAGAAATAAGATTAAAGATGTTGATGGAATGTTCTCCTTTTCTGTGTTCAAAGAAATTGATCATGAGATTGATGATCCCGATCCAAGGTCCATTTTAGAATGTCAGAAAAGACATGATTGGGAGAAGTGGAAGAAGGCCATTCAAACTGAATTACTCTCCCTAAATAAAAGGAATGTCTTTGGACCTATAGTCATAACACTTGAGAATATAAATCCAGTTGGGTACAAGTGGGTATTCGTGAGAAAAGTAAATGAGAAGAATGAAGTAACACGATATAAAGCCCGATTAGTTGCTCAAGGTTTTTCTCAGAGACCGGGAATTGATTTTGAGGAAACGTATTCCCCGGTGATGGATGCAATTACATTTAGATTTTTGATGAGCCTAACGGCGTCTAAAAATCTTGAAATGCATCTAATGGACGTTGTGACAGCATATTTGTATGGATCGTTGGATAATGATATATATATGAAACTCCCTGAAGGATTGAAAATTCCAGAAGCATTGAAAGAAAAATCCAGGGAGATTTGTTCGGTCAAGTTACAACGATCACTATACGGATTAAAGCAATCCGGACGTATGTGGTACAATCGCTTAAGTGAATATCTTATGAGCAAAGAATATGTGAATAACGCGATATGTCCATGCGTTTTTGTTAAGAAATCGTCATCTGGCTTCGTGATCATTGCTGTGTATGTAGATGACCTGAACATTATTGGAACTCAAAAGGAGGTTGATGGTGCTCGAACTCATATGAAAGAAGAGTTTGAAATGAAAGATCTCGGCAAGACAAAGTTTTGTCTTGGGCTCCAGATTGAGCATCTCCGAGAAGGAATATTTGTGCATCAATCAAACTATACGAAAAGATTATTGAAACGCTTTTATATGGACAAAGCGACTCCTTTGAGTACTCCAATGGAAAATAGATCTCTTAATGTTGAGAGAGATCCTTTTAGGCCCTGTGAAGATAGCGAGAAGATATTAGGTCCTGAGGTACCTTATATGAGTGCTATCGGTGGGCTTTTATACCTTGCAAACTGTACCAGACCTGATATTGCTTTTGCAACTAACCTATTAGCAAGATATAGCTCTGCTCCTACTCGCAGACATTGGAACGGAATAAAACATCTATTCCGTTACTTACAAGGTACAGTTGACTTAGGATTAATGTATTTTAGAAAACCCGAGTTTGGTATGGTTGGTTTTGCAGATGCAGGTTATTTATCAGATCCTCATAAAGCTCGATCGCAAACCGGCTATGTTTTTACAATTGGTGGAACCGCGATCTCTTGGCGGTCCCAGAAACAAACTCTGGTTGCAACTTCTTCAAATCATGCAGAAACTATTGCACTTCACGAAGCATGTCGAGAATGTGTGTGGCTTCGGTCAATGAGTCACCATATACAAGAATCGAGTGGAATAGTTAACAAGAAAGAGCCGACGAAAATTTTTGAAGACAATTCGGCTTGTGTTGCTCAACTCAAAGAAGGCTATATTAAGAGCGACAGAACAAAGCACATTCCTCCAAGATTTTTCTCGTATATACGGGAGCTCGAGAAAAATAAAGAAGTGGACATCGAGTACGTACGGTCATGCGACAATCCGGCTGACTTATTTACGAAGGCTGTTCCCACTACAACATTCCGAAAACACGTCTACGGTATCGGAATGCGGCATTTGCGTGACCTATAAAGAAAATGCTATGTTCATTATTCTCAGGGGGAGATTACGTTAGTGTACTCTTTTTCCCTCGTCATGGTTTTTATCCCATCGGGTTTTTCCATGACTAGGTTTTTAACGAGGCACTACGTAATATAAAATAGATAATCAAGGGGGAGTATTAAATATTGAATGATTATCTAACATAAGGATAATGTTTATCCTTTCTATTTTGTCTTTTCTTGTAAGTCGGTCAAACACAACCGACTTCTTACCCCTATAAATAATCTTTGTATCATTTGTAAAATGAGGTAAGGAAAAATACGAAGTGATTTCTTTTACTCTCTTACGTTGCTATTTCAACAACACAAATAATTAACTTCACTCATATTCTCTTTTTCCTTTATTCTATTTATTTTCAACAGTATGATTGTTATTCATAAATTATTACATTATCTTTGATCACAACAAACAAAAACAAAAGCAAAATACTAATTTATTAATTAAGGCAACTGTTGGCAACTAATAATCCAACGACTGATTGTCATTCGTGCACACGGTTCATTTGTATACGCCTCCTCTGAGTTGTATCTCGTATATAGTCAACACGTGAATTATATACACACAAGATAATATGCGTATAAATCGAATTATTTTTAATGAAATATACTACTACTAGTTACTATAAAAAATGCATTGGGCAGGACCAAGAAAAGGTTCGCACCATAAGTGAGAATGTGAGATAGAAGTTGTAGACTTTACAGCTGGGGTACTCCCTTTACTTAAATTCTCAACATCTGTGGACTTTATATTAACATATTTATATACTATATGGACCGGTGATTTTTTTTTTCACTATGGTCCGACCAATAATTTCAGGTGACAGCAGCTACAGTTTATTTATTGTTTAGTTTTGGCTTGAAATTTAAAAATGGATTTTGAAGAGAAGTTGTGGAATCATATGTTATATAATTGGTTTTACTGTTTATCCACTCATACCTATTTTCAATTATTGGCAAAGCTGTGTATTTAATATCGTTGCTGTCTCGCTATGAATGATTTTTCATAAAAAGCGCAGTCAGCTAATTACCACCACTTATATAAATAAACAGCTTTGCCAATAATTATATAAAAATAATTAGTTGCAATTTATCATGTATTATTGTATTAAACATATAAAGAGCAGCTTGTAGAGACACTGTTTGCTCTCGGATGCCCCCATCTCTAGTAAGATTTAATAGTAACCTAATCCACTTGAAATATATAAAATCGAACAGGAAATAAAGCTATACTGTATTAGCTAACAGCTGAATATTCTGGTTAATTGCTTGTTAATAAGCCAAAGCTACCGGAGCATGAAGCAGACACCGTATATGAAGGTTTTGTCTTTTATCTAGTTTTATTGTTATGACAAAACTGTGTACCGGCCAGTAAATTAAATATATTTTTTTTGGTGCAAAAATTATTAAATATATTTCCTCAGACGTACCATGAGATGTCAATTTATGAATGTACCGAAGGGTTTTTATTTATGTATCTACTTACTTAAATATTGCAAGCAAATACTGTATGTACATAATAATTGAATTTTGAAAAGCGCGTGTAGTAAGTAGTTTACTGCAAGTTTACATATACATTAACATTACATTTTTGTTAAACGGACCACAAAGTAAATCATGAACACAAAAATGAAGCCCTTTAGATTTTTATTGTTATTATCGAAAACTCAAATATGTTATAACGTTTTATCAAAAAAAAAAATGATATAACATTGTTATAAATAAAATACCATCGGGCGTACGTATTTGGCAAAGTATACGTTGGTGTGTATTTTAATTCGAATAGTGGAAGAAATGGAGAGAAATTAAGATTCAGATCTCAAAATTTTCCAACTAACTAAAAATGTTGTTTAATAAAAAATTAACTAGAGTTTGACGTGTGGATATATTTTCATTTTATAAATGTATAACTTTAATATTATTGTAAACGTTTTTAATATATAATTACATTTTAGTGTTATATATTATGTAATTCTATAATTTTATAATTTAGATTTTTATGTGACATTACTAACATATAATTAATTGTTTTTTATAGTTTAATTTGTTATTGATTGTTATTATATACTAAAATATTTTTGAGTTCAATATAATAAATTTATAAACTGAAATATCAAATAGAAAACCTCTTTCAAATATGTATTTTGAATTTGTACAGTCTGAATACAATATATTTTTAATTTATTTAATTATAATATATAAGTGATATGTGTTTAGGATAATTTATTCTTATTATCTAGAGTTTGATCTACACATTACATGGTTATTGGGTGTAAATTTTATTTAAATAAAGTAATTTATTATTATTATCCTTCTAAATTAATATGATTTTTCAGAATATTATCTATTTTGGTTAATGTAAATAATTAAAATAAGTCTTATTAATTAATTAATTGAAATGGATTTTCTATGACTTTTGTAGAATATATATTTAGTTACTCTATTTTAATAGAATAAATTTATGAATAAAAGCTGAAACTTTAATTCTCAAACATATTTAAATTCTTGCTTACATTTTTGTAAGGTTCTAATTCAAGCTTTAATGCATAATGATAATTCAATAGAAACTATAATATTTAATGTTTAATAAAATAACCATTATATATCACACTGATTTGCATTTTTAGTTTTTAAAATTTGAAATAAGCTAATACTTTTAATCCCACTGACATAATTAAAACAATTTCAATATTTTGTAATAGAAATGAGTTAAACACATTGGTTTAAACTATTTCTTTTTTGATAAATACTTTTTATATTTGATTTATAACTCACAAAATAAAAAATCGTAAAAAACATCAACTATAACTCCATCCACTATAAATAATATAAATAGTAATTTGGTTAAGTATTTTATAATTTATAAATTAAATATATTATGTTCTCGTGTTTATTCCAATAAAATTTTTATGTGTTTGTTAATTTGAACATAAGCATATTGTTAATGGAAGTTTTACCACGTGTGTTTCAGTATAATTGAAACGTTAGCATGTAAATTTTTTTTATATATTTTGAGAATTTATGGAATCTATTTGAGCATAAGCATACATTTAGGAAGAAGATCTAGAAAATAAAGTGTCTCCTATTTTAATTGTATAGTTGGTGATTATATATTAGTGCAAATTTTTTTTCTAAATTTTTTTAATGAATTCTTTGAATATTTATAAAAATGTAAAGGGATTTTCTATAATATTTCACATCAAACAAAGATTATTTTTATATTATACTCTTTTTTAATAGATTAAATAACATATGACACGATAGTAGAAATGATTAATTATAAAAATATATATATATTTTCAAATAACAATAAAAAATTGATGTCTCAAAAATATTCAAAAGAATTTGTAAATAGCAATTATTAAAAATTAAAAATATGTTTTATATAATAACTGAGTTTTGAGTCTAGTGATTAGATTTTAGAGTTTTGTATTTAAAAACTAAAATTAGGATAAAGTTTTGAGTTTAGAAGAATTTAGTCATTTTATTATTTAATAAATATTTTTTGGATAAAACTTTATGATAAACTTAAAAGTTGCTATTTTGAAGATTTGCCACAAAAAAAAGTAGAAATTATTTTCTGCTCTACGTAAGTCGTATGACGAGGATCCCTTTTATTATATGATTAGAGTATCTGTAACGAGGAGTCCTTAAGAAAAATCTTTAGCGAAAAAATAATTAAATAATTAGTGGATTTTATAAAAAAACTAAAAATTCGATTTTTAAAATCTCTTAAATAAGAATTGATCCTTACATTATTTACTACATGTAGTAATACACTATTGATTAATATTTTTTTTTTAAATCTAAAAAAAAAAGAAAAAAAAACAGTTTTAAAGACTCTACAATAAAATTCATCATTGTCGATGCTCTCACATAACGTAATTCACGCCGTACCGTTCCTTTTATTTATACAAAATAAAATAATACGACGGTCGTTTTAAAAACGTGTAAATGGATAAAATAAATGTACAGATGCATACTTTATATATAATATATGGCCTATTCGAGAAATCAACTTTATTTTGAAATTATTTGGAAACCAGCTTTTGTTGGCAACTATTAATAACTACTGTGTGCATGTACTTGATCTGCAAACCTTCTGTGTTTTGATTGTTCTCTCATTACTTGCGTTTGATTGTACGTAATCTCCTTCTGTACTTATCTTAGTGTTATCTTCTAAAGAAAATCTAATTGGTGGCTATAAGAATGTTCTAATTCATTAGTATATAAATTAACAGTAAGAGAGAACTTTAAATACTCAAGTTTAAGTTTTTCTAAAACAATTGGTAAGTGTAGAAGAGAATGGAAATGTAGCAAATTACAGCCTGATTTCACATTTTTCTACCCATCTATTGTTCCTTTGGGCATACAAACCTTCTAGAACGTAGGTTTAGGTGAACATATTTCTAACACCAAAATTTTGGTATATGGTAATATATAAGGTTTTTGTAATTGATTTATCCATCAATATCATTAAAATATTTTTTTCAATTATTTATTCATAAAAAAATTCATGATTAGAAGTGTTTGACTTAGAAAAGTAAAATGATCAATGACTCATCAAGAATTGATCGATACTATGTGAATAAGGTTAAAGCACGTAACAAAATTATGTAGCAGTTACATGATTAGTAAACAAAATTTTTAAACTTCTCAAAAATTGAAAATTCAATTTATCACGGAGCAGAGAGAGCTTTGTGGACAAAAGGGAGAGACGGACATGAGTGTTCCACTATATATTTATCAAACGATCATGTTTCAAAATTTCCATGGTTATATAACCTTAAATTGTAGCTGGAAGTTGCGAAATTGTAAATAGAATGTGTTTTTCTTTTGTTTCAAACATGTGTTTTATACTCAGCTGAAATGAAACTTGATAGTTTCTAATCCTTTTGATTGAGAATAATACATTTTTAGCTAAGTGACAATAATAATCCAGGAGTTCTCACCTAAACAACTGTGAGGTCGTTCCGACAGCTTTTAGATTCAAAAGCGCACGCGAGATACACTTCTCTTTGCAAACGAATGCCTTTGATAAAAGAGACAAAATAGTAAAAACAATTTGAAACGAAATAATTTAAATTATTGGGAAAAAAAGAAGAGAAGACAAATTCAGAAACATTACTGAGAAGCAAAAACATACAGAAAAGTAAATACACTGTGTTGAGTTTCAGTATCCTAAAGAATCTCCCGTTTCACACTCCCTAACTTGGTTAATCAAAAAAAAAATAAGAGAACCCACAAATTTTACAAACCAACTCCCAAAGATTTCACCCACAATCACTCACACATGTTACAAAATGAAGAGAAAAAAATGTAAAAACTATCACACAAAGAACCAAGACGACCCTAAACCCAATTAGTTCACACGGTTTCTTCAATGCTCTTGCTCAGCTCCTCCAACTTCTTCATCCTCAACTTCTCGCTTTCTCCTACCAACTGTTCCATCTCCCCAAGGAAGAAAACCAAACACCATTTATGTATAACAAGCAATAAAAAAAAACTAACCTCTGCTAATAAAGAATCTAAAAGATGAGCAAGAGAGCTCAGAACTAACCTCCATGAGTTTAGTGATCAGCTGCACTTTCTCCCTGTTCTTCTCGTTGAATGTATCAAGTGCTTCTTTGTATTCCCTTTCCTGTTTCATCCACAATTACACTCAACTGTTAAAGTTTCTTGGCTTTAAAGATCACATCTTTGGTGTGTGTGTTGTGTGTACCTTCTTTTGAACAGTGGAACCTAAAGGTTTGAGTTCTTTGTTAACACTATCAATCTTCTTACGAACCACAGAAACTTCCTTCCTCATAGGATCTGCCATTGACTCAAGCTCCTGCATAAGAAAGACCCACAACATAAAGTAACCATCTTTACATAAACCCCCATCGAGACCAAACTGTTCATGTCCAAAAGTCAAAACTTTGACCAATCCTAGATCTTGAAAACAGAGAAAACAGAGCACAAATCTCTAAAGAAACGTAAAGGAGACAACTTTCTTAGAAACTAACCTCGCGAATGGTGGAGAGTCGTCGGGTTTCTTCCTCGACCCGACCCAATTGAGCTTGGATCCGTTCACGAACCTCCGTCCTCCTCTTCTCAATCTCTTCCTCTTTAGCCCTAAACGCAGAAAGGGCAGAACGAGTCATCTCCTCGTCTTCTCTCGACATATGGCTGCTAAAGCTCAAGCTCAAGTTTCTCTGCGTCTGCGGCTGAGGAGGAGGAATCTCCGTCGTCGCGGCGGAGGCTCCGGTTGAAGCTCCGGCGTTGGTCTGAGTCATCTTCGGTTTCTCCTTGGTGCTCTTCTTCCTTAACCCAAAGCAGGAACTCGAATCCTCAGTGGAGTTACGGTGGGGCTCTTCGAGTAACGCTATTGTCGCTGATTCGAAGAAGAAAGCTTGGTGTGGTGTTTTAATGGCGGAGGAAGGCGTGTCTGGATTGTAAGTGGGTTTCGGTGGTAAAGGTGTTTCTGTGTTTGGTTTTAAATGATTAAGCACAGCGTTTAATTGCAATTAGTAACCTAATCTTATTTTTAATCATCTTATTAGTCGTCTTACGACCGTTTTTTAAGGAATCGAATAATTATTTTTGTAAATATTTTAATTTAATGGAATTGAATTTACTATCTTTAGGTATTAAGAGTGCTGCCGGTAAAGCAAAAGCAGGAATGTGTCAATGTATAAAATAAGAATAATAATATTAATATACTGTTGATGGTATTTTTGAGGAAATACAATTTTCGTATTTGCACTTGTTAATATTTTTTAATTTATTAGAAAAAGTAAAGCTAAGAAAATGACCTAATCATATGTCAAGTGACAACCATGTCCGACCAATCATATGTGGAACTTTTATTGTATTTTTTTTAGCATACCTGTAGTTTATAGTATAATCAAATGTAATATATTCTCTTGATTACCACCAGAAACCAAAATATCTTAAAATCGAATTCTAGTCGAATCACTTTTGTTTGGATTAAACAAAAAAAACGTCATAGCTGTACATACAAAGCAAGCACGACTCATCAAATCCTCTTAAGCTTTTTTTATAAAATAACTCCACTACTTTCCATCTCATCAAAACAAAAACTACATGTTTGTTAATCTAAGGGTGAAGAAAACCCAAAAACATAGTTTCAACTTTCAATTAAAGCAAAAAACTATTAAAATACATTACATATAAATGCATGTGTATTCTAAATACATCCCATATGTAGGCTGCTTCTGAGTTTCCACAATATTCACACACAACAAAAAGAAACTAAGCAAAAAAAAAGCCACACACAAAAAAATCCACCATTTGATCCATTTTTTATCGTACAAGACTACAAGTCATTGATATTTGTTTTAGAGTTAATAATTGATTTCTTTAATAATTAATTTGAACATAAAAAAAGAGAGCTAATAATGTGTCTACAAATCATTGAGAATTTAGTCTCATGTCCTGCCATTGACTTGACCATAGCTATTGCGTCCAAAGACTTGTCGTACAAATTTATTGCTTGTCAAATATAATTACATTTCCACTCTAATGGAATAACTACACGTAAAATTATTGAATATTTCATTCACAAGTAAAATATCATATTGATGGACTATGCTATATTCAAAATGAGAAAAATTGTAAATAAATAAATCTTAACTAAACAATGATTTTAAATTATGTAATTACCAAAAAAGTAATGTTAACGAAAGATGGTAAGTAGGCAACCAAAAAAGGTGGAAGTGATTCGGCTTAATCACATGTCCACTAATTGAATGTTAATGGATGTTTACATAGATAGCTAAAAACATTTGCTATTGGGTTCAAGGAGATAAATATTTGTTGGGTTTACGATTTAAATGTTCATGGACAAGAAACTTTTGTTGCTGTCGTATAGAAAAAGTCTTATAACGGATAAACACAAGCCCATAAAATGGATGACACATTTTGTATTTAATACCTGATAAGTGAGAACATTCTGATGGCAGTATCTCGAAATCCTATGTACTATACTAGTTTAGATTGCTATATGCCATCCTGGTTAAGTAATTTTCACATCATTTGTGCAAAAACACTTGCTCGTATGTTCCTAAGTGTGAAGGCCATGAAAACTTTCTCGCTAGGTTTGGTTCCATTTACCTATGTGACTATGTGTATGTATTTATCGATTAATTTACATAAGCATATAAGTTGTATCGCTAGCTGGACATTAATATCAAATTCGTTCTAAGCTACAGTGAAACTTAAATAAGATAAATTAATTTGTTTGTTTGTTTGCATGGGGAAGACGATGAACATAAGTAATATCCATGAAAAGGTGCTGTGAAGATTTATGTAAGAATGACAACTTTTTTACATACAAGTATTCAGTATTTATAAATTAAAAACACACTCACAAATTTCACATTTTTACAAAAGAAGAGAGAAGATACATCACAGTTCACACAATGAACCAAGATCCAAGTAGGTTTCATGCATGTGTGTTGTGACATTCTAAATGCTCTTGCTCAGGTCTTCAAGCTTCTTCAACCTCAGATTCTCGCTTTCTCCAGCCAACTGTTAAAAAAAGACCATTTATGCAAAAATAGACAAATCAGTACCTTAGATAAAAGCAAGAAACTAACCTCCATGAGTTTTGTGATCAGCTGAATTTTCTCCAAATTTTTTTCGTTGAATGCATCAACTGCTTCTTTGTATTCCCTTTGCTGTTTCATTCCCATTACAAGACAAAACAAAAATTTTATGGGGGTTTAGGGTTTAGTTTGGTGATTTTAAGCCAAAGTATAATTGAAACATAATCTTAAAACGAATAATGGTTATTCACCTTCTTTTGAACAGAGTAACTTAATGGTTTGAGCTCCTTGTAAACGCTATCAATCTTCTTGCGGACAATCAAAACTTCCTTCCTCATGGGATCAGCAAGAGATTCAAGCTCCTGTACAAAATACCATCATCATTCATTACCCAACCAACACAAAATAACGTCGTTTTTATAAAACATAGACTAAGGGCATCATTATCTCGGTTTCTTAACTGAGGTTCTTAATTCATGATTTGATATTATTTTTTTTACATTTTTCGGCTAAAAGACAACTTTTATATCTTTTATTTAAGAGACAGTTCTTAGTTTTTTCTAAGAACTCCGGTTAAGAGATTATGGATAATGATGGTCTAACCCTCCGAATATGTAGAATCATGTTTTTAGTATCACTTAAGGCATCTAAGACGGCTAATTAACATAGTTAAAATCATAGTATAATCCACCAGTCTTGGTCTCGTGATTTTATGATGAATCTTTTAACTATTGGACCAACTTGGTTCATAACGTCAAACTTAAAGAAAGAAAGAAAAAGTAAAGAAACCTCGCGGATTGTGGCAAGGCGGCGGGTTTCTTCTTCGACCCGACCGAGTTGAGCTTGGACACGTTCACGAACCTCCAGCTTCCTCTTCTCGATCTCACTCTCCTTAGCTCTAAACGCTGAAAGCGCTGTACGAGTCATCTCCTCGTCTTCCTTTGACAAACAGCTGCTTGCGCTCAGGCTCCTATTAAACATTATTTCGTTGTTCAAAGGAGGCTCTGCCATTGCGGTGACTCCTGCTCCATCTCCTACGTTGATCTGAGACTCAGTCATTTTCACCTAATACTATGATTTAGTTTTAGAACAACTAAGCTAGCCTTTCAGAAGGTATTATAATGCCCAAGCAAGCTATCGGGGTGATTGCTTGTTACTTGGTAGTTGTTAGAGTGAATCATTATTTGTTGTATAAAAAAGTGAATCATTATTTAATGAGACTGCCTTCTTCTAATATTTAGTCTGTGGAAAAGAAGACTAATTATATTTTTTAGAAAGGGATATATGGTTGGATATATAGTGAAACTTCTATAAATTAATAATGTTCGAACTATACCAAAAATATAATTTTTTATTAATTTATAGAGATTATTAATTTATCGATATACTAATTAAATTAAAAATTCAATTTGGGATTATAAAATTATATTATTTTATAGAGATTTTTAATATATATTAATTTATAGAATATTAATTTAAAAAGGTTATATTGTATATGCCAAAATATGTAATTTTGTCTCTCGTGATTTCTCTTTAGTATATAAAATTTAAAATTAATATTTAAATTTATTTTCAATTAGAACAAAAGAGTTTTGAAAAAAATCCATAAAGCAAGGGAAACAAAAATGATGGTGTACAACTTGATTAAATAAGATTTGTAACATGTATTATCTCATGGCATCCGAATGAATTTTATTTAGTTTTTTTCTTCTAAGAGAACATTTAAGTAAAACTGATAATTCATAGTTTGGACCGAAGAAGGCTACAAAACAAAAGTAGAAACTGTGCAAAATGTAAAATATAATAACACTGTATTGATTAAAACAGATAGTCTAAGCTTTGCTGTTTTGCTACGGCATGTGTTTATATATGCAAATACTACGTACAGAACACTGTTTAATTTATATATTTAGAAAACGTACCAAGTGCCACCCAGTCCTAACAAACTAATGTGTAAACTTTATTTTGATTATGGTTGTCTTTTCTCCAGTTAAATATACATATAATAGAAACAGCTTCATAATTCAAACATAGGAATATATCAAGACAATCTTACAATACATACAATATATTTATGAACATTGGCAAAAAATATTCAATATGAACTTGCTGTTAGATAACATCTATTATTCACTTCTTAATTCTTATAACGAATCCTATGTCACAGCCAAAAGAAGAAAAGGATGTCCCCTCAAATACCGTGACATCATTCATACATTAATTCACTAATTGCATCGATCACATATATAAATCCTATTTCGACGAGAATGGAACATCATCACCATCTACTCACTAGCTACAACAAGTTATACTGACCTTTAGAACGACGGAACAATTTATACTGACATTTTTTACATTATATGACAATTTGTTACTTATTATAATTTGTTCTCACGAACAAAAAAATACCCAATCACCCACCTGGCGAGAAAGAAACCCAATTCCTTTGTGAATATGTGGACAAAATATTCTTAAAAAGAAAAATATTAGGTTGATAATACAATTAACACAAATTCGGTTGTGGAAGGAACCAAACAGAAACTTCCAAACATTTGAAACATATAAAATATAATTGGGCGTTTGTAAGGATAAGCAAAACCTTAAACAAAGGTCGTATTGTTGATTAAATCTAAGGCCATATTTGTTTCAAATCAGCTTGTTGTTTGTTTTGATGTCTTGTGATCGATCGAGATGCCATTATTTTATATCGCTATAAAATTAATGATTAATCACTCGGTGGCGGACTAGTGGTTTTGAAGGAACTTCGGCCTCAATACAGATCCGGCTTCGAAACTTTGTGTGGTTATCTAGGTTAGCGTTAAATCGCAAGAATACATGGAATGTCGTGGACTACATGAGATTAATCGGTTGACCTCGGTCACCGAACCCCGCAGTTATCATAAAAAAGAAAGAGAAAAATAGTAATTCATGACTAATTGCTGCGATAACCAAACAAATAATATTTGGTCGTAGGTCGCAGTTGCATATCGCAGTGACATGCAAAAAAAAAACATGGCTTAATCTTCAATAGCAAAACTACAATCTGTGATGGGCTATATATTGCAGATTCACTTATAAACCTATGGGCTCTGTATATGGGCCTAAAATGACCACTCATTCAATGGCAGTCCTATACTCTTTAAACCTATCACTAAAAGGACCAATTCCGTCTAGGCATATACGCTGGTCCAGCTCATATCGTGTACACCCAATAAGTTTTACCATATGGTTTATCCTATCACTAATCATATATTTTTGCCTCTTGGCTGCTACACAGAACATTAACCTTCTTGAGTCAATTGTTTCTATAAGTTCTTTAACATATGGTTTATCCTATCATATCATATATTTTTAAATTGTGTACAACCCAAGTAAGTATTCTTTTAACATAGTTTATGTACTTCGATTAGTGTATTTTCCAAACGAAGTGCGTTTCAAAATCTTAAGTTTGACGCTCGCTGATATATAGTGAATTAGTTAACATGTTTTCGATCCTTGATCTTGAGGAATTACGAATCTAATACGTTAAACCGTTTTGGAAAACAAAATTAATGTTCTTTTTGGAATAAATGCACATGATAATTTTGATTTATATAACCCACAAGTAGACCTACTAGATGGTTGATCTCTTTGGGAAACAACTTGTTTTTTTTTTTTAATACTACACTAAACAATTTACAAACATGAAGGCAACGAAGTCTTTGCATTGGATTCTTTTAGTTTATAAAAAGGAACATAAATAAATATCAAACTAGTAAAAGATCACATGTTAGAACTTTGCATGTTGACACGTGCGGTCATGCCCTTAGATACCTTGTGTCATGTGTGCTCTCACCAGAAAGATCTATTCTTTGCTTTTTGTTTCTTTTTCTCTTTCAAATTATTTTAAAAAACAGTTTCTAGTCCAAGTCTGTTAATAGCCTTTCTTTTGTGTGTGTGTGTGATTAACTTATAGTATTAACCATTAGTCGATATTAGGATTTACATTTGCAAATCTAGGTATATGCTTAGGTAATGTTTAGTAATCATAAATGTTACGCCTATTTATTTGTTATCACGTGATTCCATATGAATGGCATCAAAAGTGTAAGTGGACCGCTAGAAATGTTTCGTAGGCATCTAGATTCGTCTTTCTCTTTTTTTTTCTTGAAACAGATTCTTCTTTCTCTAATATCATAGTTTTAAACACGTGAGAACGAAGGAAAAAAATAACACAAAAAATTGTAACTTTAAAAGATGAATCGGTAATTAGGTTTGATAAAACTGAAATTCTTTACTTTACCAAACTAGAAGAAAAAAAGCAAAGAAATAAAGAGAGAGAGGGAATAATAAAGCACGTGGGATCACGTGAGGCCTCGCGTGCCGGCGTGACTTGCCTTTTACTACAAAACTAATTAAAAAAAAACTTATGTCCAAAGAAAAAAGTAGGACCAACGTGGACTGACTCGGACCCTTCTGTTTTATAATATTAACATAATAATAATAATATACGTTTCTTTCTTATATAACAAAACAAAAAAATATTTATTATAAAAAATAAAATTATACAAGAAATAGGTTCTGACAGATTGTGTCAGGACAAACGTATTTGTCTTCTCTTGAACATGTGAACTCTCGCCCTCCTTTGCCTCTTCCTTCTTATTCTGTGTCCTTCTTCCTCAATTTTTTTATATATTACGATTTAGTTTTCAGATATAACAATAATTCGTTTTGTCAATTTTAATTTAATATATAACCAATTTCTGAAAATCAATAGATTTAAACCAAATCATTGACATACAAACGTCTCTTCTCTTGCCGACGTAAAAAGAGAAGAGAGCTACTTACTCTTCCCGAACTTTTTTATTTATTGCGTTTTTTACTTTCAGTTAGAAAAATAATGATTGGTTATGTTATTAGTACCTCCTAACTTATATAGACGATATTACATGAACGTATTTTTCTTTCTTAAAGTTGAAAGATCAACATAATAAGAAGATCGTAAGATGGGAAAATATAGAAAAATAACGAACGATAGAAGTGATGTTAAAAGATTTTGAGAGAGGTTAAACAGGTAAAAAATAGAGAAACAAGGGGGGGGGGGGTAAAAAATGAAAAAGAGTACTATGAGTAGTCAAATCAAAGATGAGTCAATAGCAATAGAGAGAAACCCTCACCACTCACTTGTTTACTACTCTCACTTTTATGCTTTTTTCTCACTTCTGAGTTTTCTGACACAGCCACCTGCGTCTCTTCTCTTTTCTCATTATTATTATTGAGTCGAACCGATTGTTAAACCTAAACCAACCCCCAAGAAATTGAATTGTATACAGGAAACAAAATCGAACCGTTGACAAACCCAACAACAAAAATCAACCAACACTTTTGCCAAACTTTTAACCTACAATGTTGGTTTTGGTTCCATAAATGGCAACTGCATAAAGAGTTAGCTTGATTTATTTTGGGCTCTGCATAAAGAGTTAGCTTACATAATTCATATGGCGTAGTGTGAATCATTCTTATTGAATAGAGTGGTCATCATCGAGTTTGAACAAAATAGATTTTCAAAGTCCATACAAGGGCATGGCTTTACAGTGAAGATACTTTGCTTGGATCCGCAAAAAAAAAGTTGGCTATAGCATATAAGTTTTTTCTTTTGGCTCAACATTAAATTTGTCATTAACTAACTAAGGGATACACACTATTTTGACCTCAATAGAGTTTAAACCGTAATTACAATGAATCAATCTAGTATCACCTAGGAACACGTCTATAGATTTAAGGTTTTTAAGTAATAAATTTGTTGTTCTTGAGTGTGACAAAAAAATGTAATAAATTTGTCATTTGTTCGATCTTAATTCTCTTGTTCGACCATTATTTAAAGATTTTTTTTTCTTTTTTAATTAATCAATCCGATAATCGGGAATTTAAGCTTTGGTGTTTATATAAAGATTTGGTGTTTGAGATTAGCCAAATAGATAGAGATCCAGTTTATATTAAAAAAACATACGATTTTCTTTCAAACTTGTTTTGTATAGATGTGACAGTGATACCATCTTGTAATTAAAGATGTGTAAAGAAGCGAATTTTTGGTGTAGTATTTCACCAAGTATTTGCATGTTCTTACGTTTGATGCCATCCAATAGCACCAACAATTTTTTTCCAAAAGTTAATTTTTTTTCAGTCGGTGAGATCTTTTTTTTTTCTTTCGCAATCTAGAGTCTAGATCTGTGGGTACGCAATTTAAAGGTCAAAATAGAGATAGTGGAAAGTACATTCAGTTCCGTATGATTAAATAAGAATTTAACCAATTTTACTAACTCAAATTTAAAGTAATTCGATTTGTCGTCAACAATGCAATTGCAAATTATACCTGACGTAACGCTCACTCATTTAAATAATCTCTGAACAAAATCACTTTATTTATATCAGATATCTCATTAATGACACTATTATTTTGTGTAATAAACTAATTAAAAGGAGAGAATAGTAATTATTAAATGGAGATAATTATGCAAGTGGTATTTCCAAGGCAGAGAGACAGAAAAACTGCAGGTTATTAGCTCTCCATCTTCATCTTGCAGTGTGGTTCTTTCTGTGTTTTCTGACTTCTTTTTAATATAGTTTAATGGTGAAACTATATAATAATATGATATTAATCAAGATTTATGAACCCAATTAATAAAGTTATATTCTTAGTTTACTGTATAGTTTTTCTCCCCCCATATGTCTTGTCTCACTGTCTTTTTTTCTCTCAACTTCCCTAATAAAAACCTCTTTCCCCTTCTCTCTCTCTATCTGCAGAAGAAGCTCAGACATACAGAAACTGACTACAAAGAACAAAGCTGAGAGGAGAAAAGTTGTTCTTTTCTTCTTTGGCTAGTCACAACCCAAACAAGACTCTGTTGTTTGTTGCACATAGGCTATTAAATCACACCGTGGAACACAATACAAAAAGGTTGAAACACCAATAATCTCAAAAGCAGCCAGCCAGCCAACACACACACTCTCTCTCTCTCCCATGGATTTGCAACTGAAACAATGGAGAAGCCAGCAGACAGAACCAGAAGAACAGCCTTCTGCAGCTAAGATACCAAAGCATGTTTTTGACCAGTATCAACCCCAAACTGCAGCTTCTACTGCTCTTCCACTCTTTACCCCTGATCCAACACCTTCCAAACTCTCCTCTTTGTCTCCTGATTCTTCTGCCAGGTTCCCAAGTGAGTCCTTCTGAAACTTAGAGATGCATAGTCAAAATAATTATATGAGTGTTGCTGATTTTGATGTGGGTTTTGTCTTATTCTTTTTTGTAGAGATGGGAAGCTTCTTTAGCTGGGCACAGTGGCAAGAGCTTGAACTACAAGCACTGATCTATAGGTACATGTTGGCTGGAGCTGCAGTTCCTCAAGAGCTCCTTTTACCCATCAAGAAAAGTCTTCTCCATCTATCTCCTTCCTACTTCCTTCACCAACACCTCCCTCATTACCAGCCTGCTTGTGAGTTCCACATCTCTCTCTCCTTTCCTTGGTTTCATCTCATCTTTTTTTTAATTCACTTCTCCTTGCTTAAAGAGAAAGTTAAATATATTTTATTAATAGGATGCATGTGTGTTTGTGCTGTTGGAGTTGTGTTTCCCAAGATTCAGACTATTGATTTAGAATTATCTTGTTTTTGCAAAACTTGAAGAAGCATGTGATGCTTTTGTCATGTTGTGCCCTTTGAAAGTATATCGTTTGTAGGATATCTGATCTGTTATGTGAAAAAAAAAAACAGGGTATTTGGGGAGGGGGGCAATGGATCCTGAGCCAGGGAGATGCAGGAGAACGGATGGTAAGAAGTGGAGATGCTCAAGGGACGTCTTCGCTGGCCACAAGTATTGCGAGCGCCACATGCACCGTGGCCGCAACCGTTCAAGAAAGCCTGTGGAAACTCCAACCGTCAATGCTACCACCACCACCACTACCATGGCTGCTGCTGCTGCTGCTGCCGCCGCACCTGCTGCAACAACAACTTCGTTTGCTTTTGGTGGTGGTGAGGAAGTGGGTCAGGGAGGATCTCCTTGTTTCTTCTTCTCTGGCTCTTCCAACTCTTCATCTGAACTTCTCAACCTCAGTCAAAGGTAATAAAGAGACACTGTTTTTTCTTGTCTGTTTGAGTTGTTGGTTCTTGTTGGTCAAAACATTAAACACATAATAAAGACTTGAGACAAGTTTGTTTTGAATGATAATGAATCCAAATCTTATCTGCAAAAGATTTAAGAGTAAAGCAAGGTTGATTCTGGTGTTTAGCTAATAACTATGGAACTGATGATACACAACTTAGGATTGTATGTTCTGAATGTGAAGTGTATTGTTGTGGAGAGAGGGGTAATGTTGGAAAGTGAGAGACATCCTTATCAATTTTAGTTTTTTTTTGTTTGTTTGTTGCCTTGAAAGATAATGATAACATTGGATTTGATAGAATCTATTATTTGAAGTTAGCTGTGAGACTTTTCAAACAGAGAAAATAGAAAGAAAGAAAGAAAGAAAGAGAGAGAGGCATTAGATACAGAACAAAGGGGAATGGTAGGACCTTAGTGAAAGCTGACCCATATATGTCTCATATCTTGCAGAAAAGTTAAAGCTTTTAGATTCTTCTTCACCCACCTCCCCTATCCACACACACACACACATCACATTGATACATAACTCATTAATAAATAATTTATATCTATGAACTAAACCTGCATTAGAAAGCTGCTTTTAAACTCACTTATCTTAAAAACTGTTTAAAAAGGTTCCAACTATGTTGTTGAGTTTGTGGAATCTTGCTTTGTGCTTTGTTTTTCTTTATGGGTTTGATCTCTTTCACTCACTGTGATGTGGATTCTATTAACAGTTGTTCAGACATGAAGCAAGACACCAACAACCTCAACAACAAGAGGCCGTACGAGTCTCATAATGGATTCGTCAACAACACATCAGACGGAGGCCACACTTTAAGACACTTCTTTGACGACTGGCCTCGTTCTGAAGCCGACAATAGTTCAAGCCCTATGACATCAGCTACTTGTCTTTCTATCTCCATGCCCGGAAACTCTTCCTCAGACGTCTCTCTGAAGCTGTCCACTGGCAACGAAGAGGAAGAAGCTAGGACCAATAATAACAATGGGAGAGACCAGCAAAACATGAGCAGTTGGTGGAGCGGTGGAGGGTCTCATCTCAACCAGCACCACATGGGTGGACCGTTGGCAGAAGCCCTGAGATCTTCCTCATCGACTTCCCCAACCAGTGTTCTCCATCAGCTCGGTGTTACGACACAAGCCTTTCATTGAACAATGTAAAACCAACATAACATTGTTTTTTACTGTTTTTTTTGTTGGGTTCTTCTTATTCAAGTTTTTTTCTTTTCTTAAGCTGTCCCATGTATCTGTAACAGTTCTCTCAAAAGATTTATGTTTCTGAAACTAAGCAAGTGTCCATAACACAACCGTTCTTGTTTAGTTAAATGGGCTTTACAGAGGTGAAGAACTCAGCAGATAGTCCAAAAGGATCTTTCTACTTTCCGGGACCAATACGGTAGTCAAGAGTAACTGTTGGTCCAGTGGAAGTTAAAGACAAAAGACACCAAGTTTTACCTCTCTCAAACACAAATGACTGTCTGTCTCTTTCCTTCATCCTTACGAGATATGTACTGATGCTCAAAAGTCATGAAACCATACTTCTCCTCAAGATGTTGCATGATCCCCCTTATCGAACTCATGCAAAATCACATAACACACAATGACAAAGCATCCTTTTTAAGCAAGTGCAATGAAACCCACACATTGATTCCATGAAAAACTGAGATTGAAGAGCGAAAAACTGAAAGGAATCATTAGAGAATATAGAATAAATACCAATGGTTGTAGACTACAACTTGTAGTACATAGTTTACACAAATATCATCCCATGAGAATCATTAGAGAAAATAGAATATACCAATGGTTGTAGTACATAGTTTTCAAAGAAACAAATAATAAATATTTCATATCAAAAGCATAATTTGGTAACATAAGCCGTTATTATTGTTGTTAACTGACCAAAAAAAAAAAACAATATAATAAAATAAGAAAAATTTACATGAATTCAACAACATCCAAAACACTATGCTACAAAGGTTCTTCTTCTTCTTCTTCTTCTTCTCTTTCATCACCTATTTTGAAAGTTGAGGAACTTGATTCCATAAGCGAAAACAAAGACAAATAGCAGTATCCATCCTATGTGGACAGCAGCTACAACTGGTAAGAAGTCATATTCGAACCCAAACCCATCTTTAAGCAACTTTTTCAAACTCGTCTCTCCGACACCAGTTATATACACTATCGTATCTTGGTCTCCTACTTGAGATGTTATGATACCGTACAATGTCCAAGCCACTGGTGTTGCCCAGTAGTACCATCTCCACCATATTGGTATTTGCTACGTACCAAAACTTAAAAAAGTTAGTTACACTTTTGATTAATTATGTCTCTATTTAATTAACAAAATTATTAAATATATTAATTTAGTTTAGTGATATATATTGTGTAACTAGAGGTCATTAGCTGAAATAGTAACACTATTGTTTACTATGTTTTATTCAAGATTATTAATAAATTAATAATTTTTGAAGAATGTTACCGGTCTTGGGATGAGGAAACCGGAGAAGAGATTCCAGAGACTGAGGAAGAAAGACATGGAGATCCCAGCTATTTGGTAGTTTGGTGTCAAGGCTACAAGCATCATACCGTATAGAGTGAAGTAGATGAAGCTTGTTAACATGTAGTAGTAGAACCACAAGAACTTAGCCACAGTCCAGTCATATCCAATCATGGAGTAAAGGATTAACGTGTAGACTCCTGTTTGTATTGTGTTGTACATGATTTCCACCGCCACCTACGCCAATTTAAAAACATTCGAGTTCTCATGAGTGTGGTCTAACCATAGTGTAAGATATAACATAAGACAAAGAGTATACAGAATGGTTAACTAACCTGAGAGATTGCATAGGGGATGGCTGAGTACATTCCAGCTGCTTTCTCACGGTAGAACACAGTACGCTCAATGGCTACTGCTGGTTGAACTGTTGCAGCGTTGGTGGCACCGAGGAATAGTACCGCAGCGAACATGGCTCCAAAGAAGTTATTCAGGTCTTGCTCTTTCTCACTATTTATGGTTTTGGAGGGTGTGTGAATCAGTGACGTATTGATTAGAAGATATAGTTTAATAATGGAGCAAAGGAAAGAAAAAACAACTTACATTTTGGTTCCTGTTTGCCAAAAAATCAAACCAAACATGACGCCGATGACTACTGTCATGAGAAACCTGATGGCATTGTACTGAGGGTATCTCCAGTTAGACCAATACTGTTTCCAGAAGCAAGCTTTGGTCTGAGTCAAAAACGGTTGCGAGTACTTAGTTTTGAAGTACAGGTCTTTAGATCCAGGTGGTGGAGTACTTAGCTCTTTGATGAGTTCTTGATTTCTCCTGAAGTTAGACATCAACGTTTAGATTAGGACAGTGTAAGTAACATTTCTGGTGGTCTGACACTATCAGTAACGTTTTTTCTTTTAACATACCGATAAAGAGAGGAGTTGGCGAATAGTTGAGCAAAGTCCAAACCCATTTGTGACTCCATTGAAGGAGTAGTGACGTCAAGCATCCATGTCGCAGGATTGTATCCGTCCTTGATCTTTGGAACCCCTTCAACAGCCTGTAAAACATGTTTTTTTTAGTTTAGTTCAATGTTCTAAATCGTTATAGGTGATGCCTAACTATACCGATTTTCCTAAAACAATTATTTAAAAACCGGTCTAGTGGTGCCTAGACTAGGCGCGAGAATTTATTCCCGATCCGAAAAATCGAACTGCAACCGATCCGAAAATACCCGACCCGAAACCGAATATTTTTTTTATAAATACCTTGTTGGACTAAAATTTTTATACCCGAATGAACCGGAATAGAAAAGAACCGACCCGATAAACTCGGACCCAAAAAGAATCAATCCGAATAGACACTAATTCCTACAGATCGCCTCACTACCACATAATTTTTTTTTTTAACATTGGTTTGGTTACTTCAATGAATATCCAAATTCATATAACTAAGGGAAGTACAAAGACAGATGATCCACCTCAAAATACTCAACGAGTTTCTGTGAGTGATGTCCTAGACTTCCAGCATATATAACTTGACCTCCACGTTTCATCAACAGAAGCTGTGCATTAAACCAAAGATAATCCATTAGTTTCATTCTGCAACAGTTTCAATGGGACCAAACAGTAGAGTCCAAACCTCATCAAAGGACTCAAAAATGTCGATGCTAGGCTGGTGAATGGTACAAACAACAGTTCTTCCTGTATCAACGGTGTTTCTAACGGTACGCATAACAATGGCAGCAGCTCTCGCATCAAGACCAGATGTAGGCTCGTCCATGAAGATTATAGAAGGGTTAGCTACCAGTTCAACTGCAATAGTAAGCCTCTTCCTCTGTTCTGTTGAAAGACCATCAACTCCAGGGAGTCCAACTATAGAGTTTCTAAGAGGTTTTAGCTCCACCAACTCCATCACTTCTTCAACAAACATCTATCAGCAACATGAATAGGCAAAAACAGGTTACTACTTTTATAATGAGATAACAATGAAACTTTGTGATTAGTAATCACTTACCTCTCTTGTCTTAGCATCTAGATCTGCGGAAAGGCGAAGCCAGGCTGAGTAGATGAGGGATTCATAAACGGTAACATGTGGAGAATGGATATCATTCTGTTCACAGTAACCAGAGACTCTAGCAAATGTTGATTGGTTCTTTTGGTAGCCAGATATGCTAATACTCCCTTCCACGTATCCTCCTGTTTTCCTTCCAGCCAAGACATCCATTAAGGTTGTCTTACCTGCACCACTCACACCGACCAATGCAGTCAATACTCCTGGCCTGAAAGCTCCACCAACGTCTCTTAGTAGCTGCAGACGGTCCCCTTCAATCCCTTGAGCCTTCATTTCCTGAAATGTTTAGACAAAACAATGAATGAAACTCAATTTGGTGAACTCTAACATAGAGAAAGATGTATGAGACTTACTGCAGGCATGTCCACGTAGTAGTTCACATTTTGGAATGCAAGAGAAAGTGGTTGGAAAGGTAAAACCATTCCTCTCTTTGGCCCATTGCTTGAACGGTTACTGAGTTCCACAATAGAACCTGCAGCTTCACACAATAGTCAGAAACATGATGTAGTGACCTTGGCAGATAGTATAGTGGTGAAGTAAAAGAGTTCACCTTCTGTTCCACGGCTATTCCTTTTATGTTTGTCTTTACCTTCTTCCACAACTGTAGCTTTAGAGTCACCAAGAGCTGGATAGAAACATTTTTCAAGATCTTGTCAATAATTCTTGTCCTAAGTAACTTTGAAAACAAGAGCACTTACGGTTCAAATACATCAAGGCAATGATGTAAAACAGATTGAACAACAAAGAGAACCCAAGTAGCGCCACAATACAGATCCAAAACCAGTATGGTTCTGTAAAGAAGCCCCTGCTCTTCAGAAGGACTTCTCCAACAGTTTTCGCGTTGATGCGGGTATCAGTGTTGGGCTGTAACATGTAAACAACAAGTTTTTTTTTTTGCATCAGAATAGGCAAAGAGAAGCCAAGCAAATGAGGACTTGGTGGAAAACTTACAGCTCCCCATCTCTCATCCAAAAACTCATTCATAACAATAGCAGTCTGTCCATACATCATAGGGGATATGAAATAGGCCCAAGTCATCCATGGTGGGATATCATCTGTGAAAAAAAAAAGAATATAAAATATGGTTTCATATAACAACCTCATAGAGAGTATAGTTTATTTTGCTTACCTTTAGCAATAATGAAGCCTCCAAGAGTAAATACAATTAGCAGTGTGAAGGTTCCTACCGAGTTAGAGATTACTTCTGTTCTTCCAATGGCTCCAAGGAATCTAAACAAGGAAAGAGCCATCTGGTTCACACAGAAGTATGCCAGCAGCTGTCGGAAAAACCTAATGGACACAAGTTTGGTTAGTTCAGGAGAATATAAAGAAGGTTCCTTCATGAGCACTAGAAGCAAGCAAATGTACCTGGAAGCAGCAGGAGCAAAACCTATAGTGTAGTATGTAAGAGCAATCCATATTCCTGACTCAATAAGAGACAATGGAATCTTTAGAAGCCAAGCTGGCAAGGCAAAGGCCCATGGAGGGTAGAACAAGAAGTCCCTCTGCTTGTAGAAAACAGGGAGCCTCATCACTGTGAATGCTAGTTCAGCCATACCATTAAACATTACATTGATCAAGCTGAAGAACAAAGCTCCATAAAACTTTTGACCGTCTTGCACCGTGCCTACAGGCATTTCTGTCCTGAGATAGACCGTCATGGTAATCAAGGACATGATTGTAATCTGAACCGTCTTGAACACATACACAAAGGAGTTGCGTTTCATAAGGAGCCATTCTCTGTCAAAACATGCCTTGAAGAGCTCCCAGTTTGATATACCATACTTTTGTGTCACTAACGCAGCAGGATGGGTTTTAGATTTGTCATAAGGAGTACTGATCTCTGAAGCAAGTTGTTGTCCCGTGTGAAAAGTATTGTAGCCCCTTGAAAAGTCATTCACTGAGACATAGTTGTAAGGTTGTTCTCTCCTGTTCCAGTACTGTTCTTGGTCTTTCTTAGAGGTAACTTCTTGCAGAAAGTCTGCAACACCTTTCCTCTCAGGACATTGGAACCCCATGTATTCAAAGAACTCGAGAACATTTTCCCTTGGGCCCTGGTAGACAATTTGGCCCTCTGAGAGAAGGATGATGTCGTCAAAAAGCTCGAACGTCTCCGGTGCAGGTTGGAGAAGAGAGATAATCATTGTAACATCTGAGATATGAACTAGTTGCCTCATGAACTTGCAAATCTGGAAGGTTGTGGAACTATCCAACCCTGTTGATATTTCATCCATAAAAAGAGCTGTTGCTGGTCCGACCAACATCTCTCCTGCTCAGTTTAGACAAGAGTTATCCAAGTTAGGGACATTGTAATGAATCAATGGGGATACAACATATGTAATACTTTCAAAGATTTACCTGTTGTTAGACGCTTCCGTTGTCCACCAGAAACACCTCGTCTCATCACATCACCAACAAGTATGTCAGCACAGATGTCAAGACCAAGTATCTGTCAAGTTAGCATTTACCAAAGGTAAGCACAAAATACTATTTTTAATAACTTTGTTAGTACTAAAAAGACAGCACGAAAAGCTGTACCTTAAGTACATAATCAGTAACCAAACTAGTTTCTTGCCCTGATATAGCAATAGATTTCATGAATGCATCAATCTCAGGGTCTGGCTTTATACCAGCTTCTCTCTCCCTCCTTGAGAGCTCAGTGAGCAACTGGTACCTAGTCCCAACACCTAGACAGCGTCCAGAAAAATCCAGCGTCTCTCTTACCGTCATTTCTCCAAAGTGAAGGTCATGTTGACTAATGTATGCACATGTCTTTTGAGGAACAAACTCTCTGAACTCATGACCACAGTAAGTTATCTTCCCTGACATCTGTTTACCACTTCCAATGTTAGCTCAACCACAAGAAGCACACGCACACATATGTATATGAGAGTAGAGAACAAACCTGGAGGGTGTCATCTAGCTTTCCAGCCAAAACTTGTAACAAGGTTGTTTTCCCTGAACTTGGTGGACCAAGTAGTAAGGTCAACCTGTAAAAGTTCAACAAACAATGTAACTCATATAATCTCCTTCCTCCAAAAGTTACCATATTATAGCTTTATTTTTTTTTAATATTTACCTCGAGGGTTTAACAATGCCACTTATATCTTTAAGTATCTGAATCTTCCTCTTTTTAGATGGAAGGAGGTGGCACATACCAAGAATGCTCTATATTTACAAAATAACACAAGTAAAACTTCAAAATCAACCAAAAAAAATAATAATAAAAAGAAAGAAAAGAAGCAACTAGGCAACCAAATGAATAAATTTATGAGTAATTCCCTTAGATAGCCTCTTTTAGTTTGTTTGTCCCAAAAATAGTTTTTAATGAAGAAAATGACCAAAATGTTTTTTTTTGAAGCTAAAAAATTCATTTATATGCATTTATCTCCCTAGGGTTAACTAATTTGGACTTTAGGGTTTAGAGTTAAGGGGTGGGTTTGGGGTTAGGGTTTCAAATTTCAAAAAAAAAATAAAAAAAAATCAAAATTTCAAAAAAAAAAAGTCTATTTTGGTCATTTTATTTTTTGATGGCTATTTTTGTGACAAAAACTTAAAAATGGCTATTTAAGAGAATTTCCCCAAATTTATTTCAAAGTCATCATTAGTTTCATATACACAAACAAAAAATTTGCTTTAAAAAAAATATATTCTAATTTTGGACCAGCAAAGGTTTCATCCCAAAAACGGAAACATTAATGTCCAAGAAGCAAGCCGCAAAGTTAGGTTTTGACTTTTTTTCTGAAACTTAAGATCTTATTTTCACAAAGACATTGAACAAAAGAAAGTAGTAACAAGAACCTCGAGTGTATTCAAAGTGACGTTGAAGAGAGTAGGAAGAGCTCTGCTTGCACTACGTACATCTCCTTCCACTGATATGTTCTCATATCTTACTTCAATCTTTGGAACCTCGATTCCCACTCTGTTTTTAGTTTAATTAAATTAAATTTAAAAAAAAAAAGATTCCAGATTTTTCAGACAAAAGACAAAAGACTTGAGATTTGTAATAATATTGTTATGTAGTTATTAAAAACCTGTCTGTTCTCTCTCTCAATCGACGGAGAAACTTCTCGTTATCTTCTTCAACGAACTTAAAGATCATCTCCATGAGATGTTTCTTCTCCTTAGGTGCGAGATTCGTTAAGTCAACCTCTTCAAGCCCGACCTTCCCGTTGACCGTCGTTTCTTGCGGCAACATCCCTTTCCTTAGCCTATCGTACGTCGGCAATCTCTCTATCGCCGCCCACCGGAGCTCCACGTCATCTTCATCTCTACGTTTGCTACTCCCGAAAAACTCGTCCGACGCCGGAGGAGTAAACACGTCTCTGAAGCTTTTGGAAGCTCCGGGTAAACTCCGGTGACTTGTGGAGCCTAAACTCCCTCTCCCGCTCATGGTTCGGACATGCAGATCTTCGTCTCTTCCTAACATCGTTGAGAAGTCGTGTCTGGTTTTGAGTTACGAGGAAGGAGGTGGAGTGTGTGTAGTTGAGATCCGAAATCTCAGGCCGATTCGTTTCCGTCCGGCATTAAAACGGAGAGAGAAAACTTTGAGAAAAGAGAGAAGAGGCGGGTGAACTGTGAAGTTATGTAGACTTTCTCTATTTAACATTTCCTTTTTGAAGATTCAATTTATAGATGAGGATTTAGTAATAAAAGAATACTATAGTGATCTGTTATAGTATAAGACTTAATATATTATAAAAATATTAAATTGAAAGTGAAACTAATTGTGACTTTACTACTTCGAGTATCCATTATTTCTGTTTGGGCGTAGAAGAAGGAAAAGAAGTGGAAGAGATCCAAAAAATAACTTTATTTAAAAATGTTAGAAAGAATATGAAAAGTTAGAGAAAATAAATAAATAATGGATTTTACTAGAGTGATACTCTTTCCGCTTCAGTATTGTCATTCTAGGAAAAAAATCCATTTTAAAATAAATATTGTTTTAAAATTTTAATGTAATTTTATTAATTTATTTTTAATTAGTTGAAATGTGATTAAATGTATAAATAATTGTATTTTTATTTTAGAAATATATAAAATTATATTTTTAAATATGTATGCATAAACTTAAAATGATAATTAAAATAAAAAGGAAGGAGTAATAATTATGTGTAACTCTAACCTAAATGTATCATTTTCCCATCACTCTTGCCACATTTATAATTAAGATTATGCAAAAAAAAAAAAAAAAGCTTACAAAAAAGAACTGAAATAAAGGTAAAATATGTTAAGGGTAGACTTTTATGGCGAAAATATATACTATCTATGTTTTATATTACTTGTCGTTCTAGGTTTATACACATATACTAATAAAACATATGATTTTATATATTTCCAAAATAAAAAACACAATCATCTATACATCTAACCATATTTTAACCAATAGAAAAATAAATTAGAAAATTTTATTAATGAATTTTGCATTGAAATTCTAAAACAATATTTATTTTGAAACGAAATTTTTTCCCTACAATGACAATTAATATAAAACGGAATGAGTAATTGTTTTGAAGAATCGTTTGATGTTATTTTAAGCATCGTACGAGATTATTTTCCATCATGAATGTTTTATGATAGGATTACAAAATATTAAAGAGTAAACGACACTACTAAATAAGCGATCGCCACCATAATATGTTTGTGACTTTGTGTAAACACTATCATTGCGGACATATCACATCTCATTATGTATGTGTCCACATTTCATTACATTTTCCATCAATGGTGATCCCTGACGGTGATAAAATGATTACAAAAACTTTTATAATTAGGTGATAATTGTTTAATTTTTCTGTACTGATTTTTTAATGTATGGTCCAAATCAAATATGTCAATATATACGGATTGAACGTGTTTGCAATATCCGTGGTGGTTTACGTACGTGCTTGTGTCATAAATCAAAATAAGCTAAAGAAAAAAGAATCAAAATAAGCTGAAAGATAAACTAAAGTCAAATAAAAACAATCAAAGCCTTTGCGTACACCATTTGATTATTATTGGGAAATTTTCAAACATTTATATTGTTGAACTACCACGTACGATTATACAGTTCAACATAAAATAACCATGTGACAAAATAGTATGAAAAGAAAAATATTAGTGACACAAACACAGTAAGAAAGGAGTATTAATTTTCAATGTCAGAAATGATGGAACATTTTAAATAAAAATAAAATAGCAATCCGAGATTACGGTATTAATAATAAATAACGGTATAATTATAACTTTTAGTTAGTAAGATACGACAATATGATATTTGTTAAACTACAAATATACAGCATGAAACTAGAAATAGTGTTTTAAAAATCAAAATATGTTGCTTACATTTTAAAAAATAAATAAATTATTATGGCCTCTTCACCACCTCAAAATGATGGCAATAACCAAAGTTCATCTTCCTTGGACGCCAAATGCACTTGGCAAATCTTGTATAGTTTTCCACATTACGTTTGATATTTTTTGGTTAGCACCATTTCTGATTAGTATTAGCCTATTTAATAAACTGTTGTCTGATAGTGCATTTTTGTTAGCTGATAACTGACAAAAACATGACCTGAGATGCGTTATCTCTGCTTTTAGTAGGAATAGAATTGAGGTGTCAAGCTTAAAACATCACACCTTGAGCTTTTGACTTTAAGTAGCAATGCATTTGTGGAACGCCACTTTTGACGGATTACATCATTTGTCTTTATGGACGTTTGAATCAAATTTGATCGATAAAACCAGTCATATGTATATTGGAATACAACCATTCATATATAAGAGATATATTTTTTAATACTCGTTAGTAAACCAATTACCCGATAGTTAAGGTTCTGGTTTACATTTCGTTTTAATTCTGTATTTGACTATTGTATTTTCCAGTTAGTTAATGGTTTGATCACAAAAAAAATGATTATTATTTTTGATATTTTATGTCAAATAAAAACTAAAGCTAAAAATAGAAAATAAAAATTTATTATAATTCAGAATAAGATTTGAGTTTTCTTTTATGTTTATTGTTTATATTTTTAAAAGTTAGGTATATTTTTTTGAACACTAAAAAGTTAGGTATATATAATTATATACTATAACATGATAATTTATTAACTTGTGGTTCAGCCACAATCGATCCAATAATCTAGTATTTCAGAAGTTAGTTCAGTTCACTATCCAAATTAGGTTTAAAGAATTTGTTATGAGAGATAAGTGAAGGTTTTGCTTAAAATTCTCGTGAAATATGTATTTAGAGTTTGACTATGGTATTATTCAGTTGATTAATGGTTGATCATAAAAATGATTTTCATCGACACATAAACAATAATAAGATACAAATAATATTATGGATACTATACTAATAGGAAACAATGCAATCACAAATCCACAGCAAAAATAATAGTAATGAAAATCATCATGTGGTGATTTCATATACAATGAACAACGAGACATAGCGTATCTTTTGAAGATTTCAAACTCTGAATGGAATCTGTATTTGACATTCAATAATTATGAACTTGGTTTTGTTAGTGTTTTTCGGTATACGTATTTAAAATGATTATTACCATTTGTTGCAAAAATTCAAATTGAATATATAAAAAGACAAAATGACATAAGGTGATCTTAGATAACAAGAGAGTAGTAATCCCATCTATAGTAGTAATTGACAACCCGAAGGCTAGCTAATTTTTTGACAGAAGTGAAATTTAAGGGTTATATATATATGACCTGTAGACAGATCCTTTGTTTTGTAATGAATAAAAATGAACGTGACTACATATGTGTTGGATGAGAAAATCGTACGTCCAAGAAACAACGCAAGAGATACCACATCCCATGAAGTAAGGGATTTTCATCACATGACAACAGTCTTTATTTGGATATTCCCCATGCAATCTATTACTACAATAATAATTTATCTTTTTTGGGGTTAATACAATAATAATGATGAATGGGTATCATAGCCACAATCATTAATTACAGTAGTAGTTAATAATCAAATTCAAAGCATTTAAGATTTGGTGAGTTCCCAAAATGTTTCATTACTTGTTTTCTAAAGAAATCTGCAGCGGAGCATACATGCATGTGCTCAACAAAATGATGATCAATCTTTTTTTTTTTTTTTGATCAAATATGATCAATCTTTTTATTTCTTTATATGTTCAAGTTCTATCTCGCTGGATGGTTTTTATTTGTTGTACACGTTTGAACGCATCGAACAAGTTTTGGAACATTCACAGCCTCAACTTTGGAAGAAATTATTTATAGTTTATACTTTAAAGTTTAAACCAACCAAGAAGAAAAACCCACTTGTTGTTCTCTTATATTTTCTAATAATATTCGCTCGGCAGCTGCAAATAGAATAGAAAGTAGATTTTTTTTGTAACAATACATTTCAGTAGATTTTTTTCATACAAGTTAAAACTGTAACTCATAACACTTTATAGAGTGAAATAACGTTGGTAGTAACATATAATCATGTTTATAGTTATAAACTGTCTAAGTTTCCATCACCCATTAATTTAAGAAAAACAAAATTAACGATAAATTGATCTATAGTGGTTAAATATGCTAATTACCGAAAATGTAGAAACTATGAAAACTAGTACTCCCTCTGTTTTGATTTAATTGTCGTTGTAGAAGGAAATTTTTGTTTCAAAATAAGTATTGTTTTATAGTTTTAATGTAAAATTTATTAAGAAGATTTTCCAGTTTATTTTTCTATTGGTCGAAATATGAATATATGTATAGGTAATTGTGTTTTTATTTTGGAAATATACAAAATTATATATTTTATTAATATGTGTGTATAAACTCAGAGTGACAATTAAAATAAAATAGATAGAATAATACATATAGAAAGAGTTTTAAGTTTATGGTTTAGTTTTGCCTTGGAAAAATACATATCTATATGTTTAGAACCCCCTAATCATAAAAAGCTTGTTAACTGAAATTTACTCTCATTCTTCTTAATTATGGAATTATCCAGCCTATCATTTTCTTTATCTCCTGTAATTTAGTAAGACATGCACACATGCTCATGTATAACGCACGTCACCTATGACGAAGTTTATGGAGTATTATTCCTTCTTCCCTTTATAAGTGACTGGAGCGTCATTAATTTATACATAACTTTTGTATGGACGGTTACATAACTTTAAAAACAGGGCATATTCATCAGAGTTGACCTGTCAAACAAATCAAAAATTTGATTGCACGTTACATATATCATACGTACATTAATAATATACGGTCCAAATAATAAACATACAGAGGTATGGACGACGTTCGTGGAATGCTAGTGAAAAAACAACAACTCAGGCTTGTTAATAACTGCAACGTTGACTTTCAAACACAAAATCTATAAAAGTCAACTATCTTGATCGTGTACTAATTGCCAGGAAATCAACATTGTAATGGCCAATCTCTTATAAATCAGCATTTAACTTGACAGAAGGTATCCTGGTAATCAGAGAAAAGATTGCATGGTACAATTGGGAAGAAACAAGTTTCTTTCTTCTTACATGTGCCATTCCTAATATGCGCCATGCTAAAATATAAGTAGAATGGATATATTAGATATGAATTTCGAATCGGATTGTCTTCGACTTACAAAACTTATTGATGAAATTAAGTTTTGGCTATTTTTAGTTTTGGAATGGGCATTTCTGAATTATATTTACTATTTCTTCATTATCATTTATTTTGTAAATTTTCAATGTTAGGGCGGATCTTCTCGCTAAAAAATCCACACACAACTTATACTTCTTCCGTTTCATTTTAATTGTCGTTATGAGTTTATACACACATATTAAAAAAACATAATTTTTTATACAACTAACCATATTTCGACCAATAGAAAAATAAATAAGAGAATTTTTTAAATAAATTTTACATTAAAACTATAAAACGACACTTATTTTGAAACAAAAAATTTCCATTACAACAACAATTACATTACATCATTTGAGTAAGCTCCTCAAGCTAATCTTTTTGAATTAGTTTAATAAATATGGTGATTGTTGTAAAAATAGGCTCACGGTGCACCATCAATTCCTGATAAAAAAAAATTCTAAACACCACAACGAAAGGCTAATTAAACTATAATTTGCACTTCAAATTTTTAACTCGAAACAAAAATCTTTCAACTTCAATAAGTATAAAAAAAGAAACAAGATAAAGTGTAGAGTGGTGGTAACTATAAAGTCTTTGCTTGAACAATGCATTAGTGAAGTTTAATTTGGCCGTTCCAAAACATAACAAGCGTCTCTCTATGCACTGGAGCTAACTCTCTTACCAAAGAGTATCTCTGAGACTTTGAAAGGTTGCACAAAGATAGAAGAAGCCCTTCCGGTGAATATCAACATGTAATCTCTAAAAACACTTGATCTCACTGGGTTGCTCCTTGTTGAAAACGTTTCCTGAGGTTTATGCAAACATTCAACGTCTCAGTCTCAATGGAACTGCAATACAAGACATCCCTTCATCAATCACGTCATGGTCTCATCTTTATCACTTGGCTATGCCATACAGTGAAAGCCTTGGGACTTCTTCCCCTCATGCTTTTGACCACATCACGGAGCTGCACGTGTGCGATCAAAGAATACAAGAACTAGGTCTATGGATCAAGGAAATGACTCGTCTACGTAAACTTGTGATCAGTGGATGCACAAAGCTAGTTTCACTCCCGCAGCTTCCACACTCCTTACGATACCTAGAAGTAGAAAACTGTGAGTCCCTAGAGAGACTAGATTCTTCTTCTTCTTTTGAAAATGTTGGTGCCAACTTTGGTAATTGCTTCAAACTGAAACAAGAAGCAAGAGAGCTAATCATAAGGACTTGTAGATTTGCGGTCTTGCCTGGTGAAGACATGCCCATGTACTTTCTTTGGCATGGATCCTCCTCCTATACCGTTGATGGCTTGTGTCTTGGTAGTAATTAATAAGGTTAGTGACAGGAGGAAGGAGGAGTTGGATGTATATTATTGCATCATGGATGGTACAACCACCAGTGTAAGGCATCGATCAGGACTACACTCGCAACGTTTTCCAGTTTTAAACGAGCATCTCTACACGTTCAAGATCGAAGAAAAGGTGTGTTGCATGGAATCATCAGTCTTTGAGTTTGAAGTCAGAGATAAGACATGTGAGGTTAGAGAATGCGCTCTAAATTTGGTTCCACAACTTTGAGTTCATGTCTGATTGGATTAACTGATGATTTCACAAACATTTTCTCATTATTAAAATGATCGAGCTACAGAAAAAAAAACGTTCATGCAAGTATGCAACTCTTCTTTATAACTTCTCCGTTACGTAATATGAACACTTAATTCAACATTTGGATTCCACAAGTTACAAAGGATTATAAAAAAGAATCTGAGAAGCAATTTTGTAGAAACAAGAAGAACGTTGTAGATACTATTTTACCTCTAGAAATCGTTCAAATCTCTAAACACCACAACGAAAGACTAATCAAATTATAAACCGCAAGGAAATTTTTTTAACTCGAAAAAAAAAATCTTTCAACTTCAACAATAAGTATAAAAAAAAAACAAAGATAAGAAGTGTGGAGTTTTGGTAACTAAAGCCTTTGTTTGAGCAGTGTATTAGTGAAGTTTTGGCCGTTCCAAAACATAACAAGCGTCTCTCTATGCACTGGAGCTAACTCTCTTCCCAAAGAGCATCTCTGAGACTTGCATCTACTGATCTTCACTATGCTTAGAAAACGAACTTCTTCTTTCTCCTGCCAATGCAAAAGAAAGAATGCCATGCAATGTATATAATAGTTCTTTAAAATATATGGACTAAGGCTAACGTTTCGCCTAGAACCGGCCCTTAACTTCAGAAAGGTGTTCTCTGTTATTACTTACCTCTGGGACATCGAAGTTGCCTTCCTTTGCATCACACATGTCCAGAGATACAAGCCGAAGCATTGGAAACTGCTGATTGTTGAGATGAGTTAAGAAACAACAAACATAACTCCCTTTATGTAAAAAGACAAGGAGTGTCTGAATTATATATACCTTCAACGCAGCATCAAGAAGGAAGCTTTTCTGTATCCCAGAGCCCTGAATTAACATATAGAAACCGTCAGAAAAAAGCATAGCACTAAAAAAGAGTGTGGACATGTCAAAGAGAGGACTCACATTGTGGCGAAGCAAAAGATCTTCGAGAGCAACGCAGCCGTAGAGAGAAGCAACACCATTCTCTGTTATCCTCCCACATTCCTATCACCCAAACATGGTTAACATACCTTAACGTGGAAAAAGATATGAAGATGACTTAAAACATATCTTATATATAAGCTTTTAGGGTACTAACAAACCTCTAGATGAAGAGAAATCATTCCAGGCCATCCAGATGAGATGATTGGTTGAGAATCTGAGGAAATTAACATCAAAACAAAAGGTGAACAAGAGGTTAAGTGATTTATTTCCCTAGTTAAAAAAAAAAGATGTACCTGAATTTAAATGTGCACATCCTACTAGTGTAAGCTCGGTCAAGTTGGGACAGCTTTGCGTGAGAACAAACAAATCTTCATTGGTCATCCAACGAGTTACCCTCTCAAGCCTTAGTTTCCTCAAGTTCGGTATAGAGAACTTGAAACTTTGAAGTGATATGTCACCGAAACAATAAGACAAAGCTAGCTCTTCTAGGTGTTTTAATGATGTAACTATACTCGTCAAGGCAGAGTCAGATATTTCCTGCATGGCCATCAGTTATTAAACAAACACTCACTTATCTTTCAAACTCTAAGGATCAGAACTACCTGAAAGTAAAGGACAATAGACTCTAGCAAAGGACAAAATGATGGTAGAAGCTTTAAACCATCTTCACCTAAGGAAGCACCCAAACCCACACTTATAGCTCGTAGGGATGATACTGCATGTCTCAAAGACACAAGAGAGAAGTAAGAAAACCCCCAACCAATCTCAAGCTCCTCCAAGCCACTTCCCTTGCTTAAACAGTTAAACACAGTCTCTGATTGTATCAGATTCTTACATCCCCTGGCTTTAAGGCTTTTTAGATTATAGTTCTTGCTAATGACACGAGTAAGAACCATACTAGATATCTGTAAGAAAGATCCAAGCATTAGTGCATCACTTGAATGATGCTAAGTAAGATAACAAGTGTTAATGAATGAATGACTGACCGTTGTATTTGAAATATCAAGTGATTCTAAGGAAGAGCCAGAGAATTCACATAGCACAACGTCTGAAACTTTTGTATCTCTTAAGCAAAGACTCTTCAGTTTCTTTGTCCGAGTTATCAAATTTATAAGCGATGTCTCGCTAATTCCTGCAAATATAACACTAAATATATGTTATAAGCCATGACAGAGACACTGGAATGGAATGGAAAAGAGAAACACACCCTCGCATTTACTCATGTGCAGCATCTGAAGATTGGATGCTAATGAATTGGTCACAGAAGTACCAGCACATAGTGCCAAGACCGAGTTCTCCGAAAAAGAGGTGTAACAAACTATGAGAGAGTGTAGACTTTTACACCTCGGTAAAACATATGCTATACATGCATCTGAGAGTAGTGCACACCCTTTTATGTTCAGGTAACATAATGAACCACATGATCTAGAGATGCTCCGTAGATCCTTATCTGTCACAATGAGGGCATCAGCTACTTTTATATACATTTGAGATAACCTTTTAGTTTGTTAACACAACCAAGAAGAAGACTAACCATATAAGTCACTTCTACCCTCCAGAGTTAGTCTTGTGATACTCGAGAGAGAACGATGAACTTGGCCAGAATCAAAGTAGTTGCTTCCAGATGTCAAGGAGATGATGGGAGGAGTCTGAGCTAATCCTGGACTTGCGTAAAACACTGATGCTTGACACGGTATTATAGGAACAATATCAACTGTTAAATCAACTTCGGTAAGCTTGTGAAAGTTCTGGAGAAGTTCAAGCATTGTGGAGACCTTGATGTTTAACAGATAAGCAGCTCTCAGCTTTCTTAACGATGGGAATGACTTAGAGATGCACTTGATGGTTACTTTATAATCAAGCCTCTGACACTTGGAGATATCAACCTCTTCCACACTTTCAAAAGATAAGATTGGTAACGTTGTCTGAGATGATTGTTCTTGGTTTCTTGCGTCGTCTTCATGGTTACTTAGGAAACTTTTCAAACTCTTTCTCCATATGGGGTTTGCGAAATATGTTTCCGGAAGTACTGAGAGTAGCAGAATGGCTTCATTTAACTGCGTGCATCCTGAGAGGTCCAGTTTCTGATTCAGGGAACAAATGCATCATTAGGCAGAACCATAACCGGTCCTGAGCATAGGCTGGTGAAACATTGACCTATGATCCTCAAAATATTAGGAAAATTTTACATATATATAAACCCCCAAGTTTGTAAAAAAAATTATATAAACCTTTACTATTTTGTCTATATACTCCAAAATCTCAAGACCGGTCCTGGGCAGGAAGGCACAAAGCCTTTGAGGACTCAGAAACTAGTGCAAATGAATCAATGACATCCAGTGTCTATAGTAAATGAACATATAAGACAGAGACTTTGTTTAAGATAGATACCTCTGTGTATTCAGTCAACCGAACTCTAAGATCAGCAGGGAGTCCATCTCTTAGACTACGGACCAAGCATTTAGATGACATTTTCGTTAGTTTAGTAACCAGTTCAATGCTGTGATCAGCATACTTTGAGAAACCATGAGACTTGCTTCTTTCTGAAATATAAGAACAAACTTAACTACATAACTTTATGCTATATAGCCAAGTATCTATCACATACATTACCTGCAATAAACCACAGTGGCAAAATACTAAACCGGACCTGCAATATAACACACCAGAAAACAAAAAAATCCTAAAGTGAGAACCACAGTTCCGTGAAAGCTAAACATGAATGGAACGAGCAAAACCAGAAACTACAAAGATGAAGTGCTTAGAAAATTTCTATTACATTATAGATACATGTTTTTGTATGGTTCAATTCATATCTGCATAGCTAACAGGACTAAGCTTTACCTGTTCCATCAAGTTGACTATGTTATCCTTACTAGTCTCGGACAAGTCAAGCAGTCTTTTGTCGGAATCAAGCCAAACAAGAAGTGCATCAGCAAGATGCATCTCACTGTCAGAGTTTGGTAAAAAGGTGAGAATCTAAAGGTATGTTTTGCATTAGTACAATATAGACAACGGGCATAAACCTCTACCTGTCTATAGTGAGGTGAGGATGTCGTATGCAGCACATCAACATCTCATATGGAATATTTCCAAAATACTGATCAGATTTCACCAACATCTGCACAAGACATAAGGATCAATTTATTAGCTATCAAAGGCTACATTATATGAATAATTTAAATCCTTCAGACCAGCTAATAGAGAGAGGATGAACAAGCTAACAAAAGCAAAACTGCGTTCTCTTTACTTCATAGCACCAAGATGATAATTATTGGCTAACAATAGTTTACCCTGAAGAAATTATGATCAGCATTTAAAAAGTTAACCGTAGCAGAATTTTGATACAAGTTTTTGTTTCCTACATACTAAACACTTGTTTAATGAATTAATCTCTAAATAACACACTACAAGTAAGCATTTCTATCATACATCATTGAGTTGCTAAAGATGCATTAGAGTTCCAGGTACATACAAGATTCTTTGCAAGATAGGCTGCACAGAGATCTAGCACAAAATCTACAGCTGTAGTTGTCAAAAAACATGTGTTAGAGATATAATAATGTCAACATCTAACATAATGAGCATAAGCAGATAATTACTTATAACATGAAATGACACAACAACAATTCAAAATCAAATGAATCATGATTCAGAGAAACTAAATGGGTATAACAAGTGTTTATAAAAAGGGTTTTCTAGAGATTCTAACCACGCTCGAGACCGAAACTCCACATCTGAACAAGGTCAGGCAATTCTGGTATTGGTGATCCAGGGTCCTTCGATGATGCCAACAATAAAAGCCAGCTCTTGCATTTAGAGAGAAGCCTCTCCACTCCAAAATAGAGTGCAGCCTATAAAATGCCATTCTCATACTTTCACAATTAGCTCAAAACTCATGTAAACAAGAGAAAGAAGAAAAAAAAGAGAGAGAGAGAGAGCAGAGGATTGATGTAGAAAGAGCTTACATCGAAAAGAGGTAAGAAACTAGTGGATGTAACATCAACGGGACAATCATATATACACCTCACAAGATTCAAGAAAGTCTCTAAGTTCCATTCTACAGAGATATGATCACGACCTGATTCACTATTACAAAATCCAAGTTACACAACAAGAACTTGAAACAATAACATAACATACTGAGAGTTTTTTACCTGAAGCTTCCACTAAGAAGGCCATGGAAGTAAGATGATTCTTGAATGAGCCTGGCATATAGAAACAAAAAAACAAGAATCAGTATACACAAACGAAAACCAACAAAATTATTGTCGATGTGAAGTGTAATGAAACAAGACATGCCTAGTTCGATGAGCTTGAACTTTAACTCTTCTGTAGCAGAGTATCTCCGACAAATCCCAGGATGAAACATCCGAAGCTGAGATCGAAATCACTTGACATGGAGAAGACTCATCTTCTTCTTCTTGAGGTTGATTGTTATTCACGAAGAGAATCACGAACTCATCGAGTAAGCTTCTTAGTGCCATGATTCTTCAGAGAGAAAGAGAGAGAGGGAGAGAGATCGGCGGCTAGTTAAAAAAGAAAAAGTTCGTTTACTATGTTCAATGATGATTTTAACAGTCACTTAATAACAGACCGATCCCCGAACCAAACCAAACCAAACCAAACCAAACCAAACCGGACTTAAAACTTTTAATTTGAAATAGAGTCACTGGTTACCACAAAAACTAGTCACAGATTAGAGACAAAAAGACAAGCCACAACCTTTTTTCTACGTACACTAATTAACAGTTCAAAAGATTGGCTTGAGTATAAAAAAAAAATCATTAGTAGCAAGAACAACCATTAGTTTCCAAAAAAAAAAAGAACAAACTATTTTGTTTCTTCTTGAATCAACAAGACTCCCATGCGCTTGCAAGCTTTGCAGAAAAACTCAGTTTCTTGTGGCACAGTTTCATCTCCTCGTCAATCAATTCATTGCATTCATCAGCTAGCTCTTTTCTTCTTGGACCTCTAAGTTTCTTCAAATTCTCAAGCAGTAAATTCTGTTGATATTTACCTATACTTTGAAAGAATGTCGTCGCCTCAAGTGCATCCTTTAGAGCACAATACTCATCCTCACTATTTTCTTTCTCTTCTTTATCAGTTAGTGCATCCTTCAGAGGACAAAACTCATCCACACCATCTTCCTCATTATTTTCTTTATCAGTTAGTGCATCCTTCAGAGCACAAAACTCATCCACACCATCTTCCTCATTATTTTCTTTTTCAGTTAGTGCATCCTTCAGAGCACAAAACTCATCCACACCATCTTCCTCATTATTTTCTCTATCAGTTAGTGCATCCTTCAGAGGACAAAACTCATCCACACCATCTTCCTCATTATTTTCTCTATCAGTTAGTGCATCCTTCAGAGCACAAAACTCATCCACACCATCTTCCTCATTATTTTCTCTATCAGTTAGTGCAGCATCCTTCAGAGGACAAAACTCATCCACACCATCTTCCTCATTATTTTCTCTATCAGTTAGTGCAGCATCCTTCAGAGCACAAAACTCATCCACACCATCTTCCTCATTATTTTCTCTATCAGTTAGTGAATCCTGCAGGGCACAAAACTCATCCACACCATCTTCCTTACTCTTCTCTTTCTCTCCTTTATCAGTCTCTACACTTACGTTACTCACCTGTTCATCCTCCGTGCAAGGAATAGCCTTTTTATTCAAAACAAAGAATTAAGGATCAGTTAGGTATTGGTAATATCAAATTTTAACATCAATGTTTAGTGATAGTAATAAGGAGACTGGGAGAACAGAACAAGCACTCGCCTACCTCTTCTTGGTCCATATTCTCGTTAACTCCTTCATGCTCCACACAAGGCACATCCTGTATAACAATAAGAATCCAAAATCAGTACACATTGTTAACATCAATATTTTGCATAACATAACACAGACTCAGTACCATTTCTTGGTCCGTATCTGCATTAACCCGCTCATGCTCCGCACAAGGCGCACCCTTGTTCAACTCAAGAACCTAAATATCATTAGACATAATATGCAGAGAGATGGTAATAAGGAGCTTGGTAGAAACAGAACAAACACTCACTACCTTTGCTTGTTCTATATTCTCAACATCATTAACCCGTTCATGCTCCACACAAGGCACATCCTTATTTTAAAACAAGAACTTAAGATCAGTTACACATTACTAACATAAAATTTTATAACGTGTTGAAATGGTAATGTGGAGCTAAGTGGAACAGAACAAACAGTACTCACTACCTTTGCTTGATCCATATTCTCACTAACTTGTTCATGCTCCACACTAGGTGCATTCTTATTCAAAAAAAAAGACAAGAATTCAACATCAGTTCCTCATTACTAATACCCAATTTCACAATAATGTTTAGAGATAGCAATAAGGGAGACACTCACCACCTTTGGTTGGTCCATATTCTCATCAACACGTTCATGATCCACACAAGGCACATCCTTATCCCAAAACAAGAAGCCAACATCAATCACGCATTCCTCTATAGCAACAAAGAGATTGACTGAACAGAAAGAAAACACAAAAAAAACTCACCTTATCTTGGTCCACATTCTCATCAGAAGCACACTCTGTTTCATTTATGTCCCATATGATCATTGAAAGCTTGAAAATTTCATCGTCTTCAGTACTAGTAAAGGAAGGTCCTTCCTCATCGTTACACCTCGCCTTGTTACCCAAAAACCTCTTGTTCAAGTTCCGAATCTTATCAGTAAGCTGCTTCTTAGAGAAGTCCGCATCAATAAAATCCTTAACGTATCCGTAGAATGCATCCCAGTCAGATCTATGACTCAGTTTCGTTTCGTTTTCGTAATCTACAATACTCTGTTTTTTCCAAGAAAACAGAGTGTGACAAAAAAAAAACAGAGTAAATGAAACAGAGAGAGAGAGAGAGGATTGCTGACAAACCCCGAGGATGATGAGCTCGTCGTCTTTAGTCCAAGCCATCTTGTTATTAGAGGAAGAAGACACTGGCGTTGTCTTAGGTTGTTTTCTCCTCCGGAGCATCGCCTCCGTGCCGGAGACGTCGTCGTCGTCATGGATGATCCTGAGGGGAGGCGAAGAGGTGGGTTTGTCTGTGAAGTGTTCACGAGTTCGCTTCCCAAGAACCATTTGATTCCGGTGAATCATAGATCGGAACTTGGAGAAAGCCCTAACATCTCAAAGCGTTTAAGCTCTTTTTGTTCGAGTGTGACAACTTAAATGACTAAACTACCCCTTTCTCAATCATCTACATTAACTTAAATTTTGACTGGAGGCATTATTATGATGTTTATGTTTAATTACAACGAAAATTTTGGTAAAGTTTTTATTAATTTGAGAAAGACTTCACATTAATTTCAGAAATACATTTTAAAATACTGAAACACATTAACAGATAAAATTATATATAACAGATAAATGATTACTATTATTTTAAAAATAGATTATGTCTGATATTCTGTTTAAATGTTATATATTAAAATTAATGATTAATGTAAATTATAAATAAGACTTCTAAACAGTACACAAAAAATATGTTTCTAAATTAATAGATTATATATAATAACATTTTGAAATATTTCTCATCTTTACTCTACATGTTTCTTTATTGTACATGTTTGAACTTTATCACATTATTTGTCCATATCAAATTAATTTTCCAGTATCTCTATAAACCAAAACATGGTTTTCTATTTTGAAAAAATAATATTTTTATGTAATCATAATTTGACACGTTTGTACAGATCATTTGGTCTATCCAAAATGCAAAAAAAAAAAACAAGATAAACACTTAATTGAAAAAAAAACTCTTCAATATACACCCTCTAACATATCTCAAGATCTTGGGTGAACACCTTAAACTAAATCTACACCAGTTAGAAGTAATTAGCCTCTCTCAAACTTTGTTGCTCTCTTACAAATGAATCATTCTATTTGTTCTTGGAAAGAATCTCTCGGAGTGGCAGTAAATTTTTAAACACTTTGATACATAAGATATTCATAGCTATTTAACCAGACTGCAAACAAAAACTCTAAATGTATGTTTTATCAGTCTGTGTAATAATTTTTAATATTTTTTCAATATTTGTAAAATCAACAAAACATATATCTTTTGAAACATATAAACTATTAATTAGAAAATTTGAGTACTGATCTAGCTAATACAACTTCCTATTGTTTAATCTTTGAATTCTGTTTTTCTAAACGGTTATACAATGTCGTTTGGAGATTGCAGTTATAAAGATGGATAATTGACCGATTGACTGGCATAATAGGTGGTTAATTAATGTTTTTCTAAACGGTTATACAATGTCGTTTGGAGATTGCAGTTATAAAGATGGATAATTGACCGATTGACTGGCATAATAGGTGGTTAATTAATGTTTTTCTCTTATCTTCCGTTGATTAATCTGATTAATGTGAACACATTTAGTCTTACAAGTGGTTTTTTTCTGAAGACCACCAACATCATTTGATATGGATTTAGAATAATTTCTGATTGATACTAGAAGGTAACCAAATAATCTGTTGTTGGAGTACCTTATAAATTGTATAAGCCGAATATCAAACACAAATTTTCCATATAATTGTGATTTTGTTTCAGATGAAGTTCGAACATCGGCATATTGTTATAGGTTTAGCCTACCATTTGACCGCAGTGATGCTGACATGTTTCTAAAATTCGAGAGTGATTAAAGTGTCTGAAGCTCTGCCTCAAATTATTTAATTTTGAAAATTTGAAATTTATTAATTATTGGAAGGAAAAAAATCTATACAAATGAATATCCACATCTTTAAAACCAGTTCACTCGAACCAATTAAATAAACATTACAATTGGATTGTATTATATCGCTGATGTAATATTAAATGTCAAATTGAATAATTTTGTTCTTGTTGGCTTTTTAATGAACTGAGTAAGCTCTATTTTGTCTATGTCGTCCATGACTCTCAATAACTTCCTTAAATCATGAGGTCAGGTTTTTCTTTTTCTTTTCCCTTAGTACTATTTTTCAGTAAATAATCCATCTGTTTCATTTTAATTGTCGTTTTAGACTTATGCACACATATTAATAAAACATATAATTTTATATATTTCTAAAATTAAAACATAATTACCTATATACCTAACCATATTTCGACCAATAGAAAAATAAACATAAAAATCTTCTTATTAAATTTTACATTAAAACTATAAAACAAAACTTATCTTACAACAAAATTTTTTTTTACAACAACAATTAAAATCGAAATGGAGGGAATACTTTTAAGCTACAGTGTAACAGTAAATTTACAAAGAAAAAAGGATAATTACACTAGTAAAAAAAGCAGTAAAGATAGAGAGAGGGAGAGAGAGGCTTGGTCATCATTGGATGCTACAGAAACAGAGGGTTTATTATGAGGCTGGCAGCTACTCCTACTTCTACTTCGTGATTACCCTAAGACCCATTTTGTCTCCCTTCTCCTAGGCTTCTATTTATTACTGAAGTAAACTATATTCTGTATATTCCTAAATGTCATTTTTTAGTTAATCAAATTCTCTGATTTTCAAAAGGTTCTACTCGCTTCGATGAATAAGAAGCTTTCAGTATTATTGAGCTTTAATTATTTTAGTATATAACATTTTATTAAATTAGACTTGAATGAAATTTGATAGATATATCAATGTATTTTTGGGTTGGGATTCATTTTTTTCTGAAAAACTAAACTACCTTTTAATGTTTTATGGGGTCAGCTGACCTCCCTCTTAATACACTTTTCTGCTCCTGCCCATGAATATTCTCTTAATCACATACGCTTTTGGTTATCTTACATCAACATTGAGTGACTTGTTTGGTGTTAATGTTCATATGCATTTAAAGTTAATATTAAGTTTGCTAAGCGAGTTTAAATCGAAAAGAATATTCATCGTGGGACAAATTCATGAAAGGTTATGAACCCACACTATACGGAACTAAAGCTAAATTAGTTACGCCTATTTGGATTACAAACTAATATAAAGTAGCGCATGTGCATAAAGATACAGTTTTGCACGATAGTGTAACACCCAGAGAGGAAAGCTAACACGGTGCTCCCTCTTTGTTTTATTTCTTTTCCTATTTTTAACTAATTTATATAACTTTTGTTTGCCTTTATGAAATTAAATATCAGTAACAGAAAATTATGTAGACAAAACAAAACAAAGTGGAACCCCAAAATGCAGGATCAAAGCGGAATGCATTAAAAAATCTGACCTAGATAAATTATAATTTTATGAGTAAATACAAACTTAGGTAGCTTATTTGGCTGTGCATTAAGAAATTTGAGGTAAATGATGCCTTATCAGGGGAAATTATAGACTAAGGTTACTAATTTCAACAGTGACAGATCTAGAACATATAATAAATGAGGGCAAAAACGATGAAAAAAGTATTTGATTATTCAAACCTTGGTTCAGTGGGTGCAAACAGAAGGGTTTAAACCAATTAAGTTGCAAGACATATATAAATTTTTGTACATTTAAATGTAATTTTAATTTTTAGTGGGGGCAGCTGCACCCTTCTTAATCTACATAGGTTCGCACACTAAGACATTGAATTAAAAATAGTGAATATATAAATATATTATGTAAAAATATCCACAACCCAATGCAAAAACCTGCATAATTTATTGTGATTTATTTTATTCCTCAGCAATTGAAGTTGGGCTAGCTAGTTACGCGAGGACAGTGTCTGAAAGTATATATAGAGCTACATCATTTGTATCATATTTTCATCTCTGCGATATGTCTCAGCTGCAATAGAGTGACATTTATCTCTTAATTAATATACTTCAGACCCATGTATATCATTAGTGCTCCACCCCACAAAATCTTTTATTAAATATCCGTTGTATGTTTAAAAATTAGAAGATGTTATGATAATGTTTCCATGCAATGCAATATGGACGCACTTTATACCTTATGGAGACCCAAAACATAAAAAGAAATAAAGTTCTAAAGGGACGAAATGATGACAAATTACAATGATTAAAAGTGGAAAATAGTTTCATCTTACTGGGTTTTTTTTATAAGACAATTAAGAAACGAAGATAATTTTTTTTAACAATCTATAGACCTTACATTTTTGATGTAAAAATATAGCATTTATATAACTAATATACAAAAGTACTAGTTTATACACTGTTCACCATATATGTCATTTCAAATTTTCCTAACAATAACATGGATGCCCCTCGCAGACACCTCTCAACTTATTAATGATCATTGCATTTTATGTAAGCAAGAAGTGCAACCACAAATTATTTTTTACAACCAATTTATTTATATATAGTTCCATTTCAAGACACACATAATAATTAAAGGTTTGAACATGTGTTTTGAAATTTTAAATTTTAAAACCATTGTCAATTTGGAATGCTTAGCGCAAAAGGAAAAATAAAGGACAACAACACATACAGTTCAGAAAATATGATTTCCAGATTTATTCCGCGAATAGAATAACAAAAGCCCAAGAAAATCACAAGATTTGATAGAAAAAATAATATAATACTTCCTCCGTTTCACTAAGATAAATGTTTTACAAAAATAAATTGTTTCACAAAAATATATTTTTTATATTTTCTATACAAAAATTATATTTTTTAATAAAATTAATTAAATTTATTGAAAGGCTATTGGTTAAAATGCATTGAAATTTGATAATTTTTAAAACCGATGTATAATTAATGTGTTTTCTTAATATGTGTGAAAACACCAAAACATACATTTTAGTGGAACTGAGGGAGTAATGTGAAAGGGCAATAATTAACCAAACGAGGTCCGCGAGGGATGATGGTTAGTGAATAATCTGTATGATGTAATGATGAAAAGAGCCCATAAAAGTAAAAACAGAACCACCTTGTAAATCATAACACAGAGTAAACCAATATTGACCGAACCGGGAAATGAAAATGGTCCAAACTGAAAAATAGAATAATGAGTGATGATGCTTCGAACCTATCCCCAACCATCATTGCGAATCTTTGAGGGACGACGACGGTCTATAACCCTCCTCCTCTTCATCATCATTTTCATTCAATAACTCGTTTCTGCCCTTCTTTATTTACTTTACTAACTACAAATTATCCCTTCTCCTATCTTAGTATTAAACCCAATCCTGTCTACATATAAAATGTGCATGGAAAGAACCGTTCTTATTGTTTTACTAACATTATAGTTTTGAGTTTTCACTAAAAGTGTCAAGCTTATTGTTGATAACAAAAGTAACTAGTATTATAAGAAAAAAGAACATCTCAAACTAGTTGGGAGTCTTATGCAATTTTCTTTATTTCTCTACTCTCCTCTTTCGATCATTATTCACATTGCGCAACACAAATCTTTTCCCTACTTTATTCAAAAAAAAATTCCCCACATTTTCCTTCACAAAGTTACTCTCCCCATTTCCCCAAAAATAATTTTTTCTAGATTTTATCTTCTTCCAAAAAATAGATTTTCTATATTTTAAAGTATTTTATATACTTTTAAAAATATTAATCCTAAATATTTAAATTGATTAAATTTTATTGGTAAATAGTTATAGAAAAATATATAATAAATTTAGAAAAAAATTTAGAAAATTTTGCTTTTCGGAACTGAAAAATTATTGTTTAAGATATGTAAAAAGGAAACAAAAACAAAATATTGAGAGCTGCGAATTCGGCCGCCATCTATGCAAAACCAGAACACAAAGCAGCATGATTGTAGTGTCAGGAGAGAGGGGCATGTCCCACTTCTTCTTTCTCTCCCTTGCTTTTTGTGGCTCTATATAAGAGACACTATCTTCATTTTGTTCTCTTTGTCCCTATAACTTCCATACAACTCTTCTTCTCTCTCCCTACAAAACATATAAACCCACTTTCACTTCTTCATTCCATTCCAACACTCTAACCTAAAGCCTAAAGGTAATCTCTTTCTCTTTACAAACATATCTCCTCTCACGTACAAGCAACGTGAGTATCATTTACATGACCACCCAGCTTTTTTTTTTTGTTTTTCTAACAAACTTTAAAATTGATGGGAAAACTTAAAGCTTTAGCCTTTTCTTTCAGACAAAGGCAACCGAATAAACCCTATTTATTAGTTTTTTCTTTCAATTTGTTCCTCTTTTTTCACCTTATAGTTTTACAATGAAGATCATTAGCTCGGTTTTTGCTCGTACCTGCTCTGTTTTGGTCTGTTTCTTTTGTTTTTCTTCTGTAAATGTGTATGTGTATTTTAGTTTTCAAACTTCATCATTATACTTACTGCATCATCATTACTTTATTTTTGTTTTCATGGTTGTGGTGGCTTTATCTTTTCTATTCTCGCAACCGCAGAGAGCATGATTATTCTTCTGTATGATCATTGTTTTCTTCTAAAAGAAAAATTGACATTTTTGGTTGAAAACGAAATAAATGCCTTCATGATGTTTGCTTATTGTAATTCCACATTAAACGTGTGAGGCTGCACATCCCATGTGGTGCTGCAATGATTTAACTTCAACTATAATCATAACATAGAGCTTTAATAATTCAAATCTTCTTCTTCTTTTTGGTCTTTACATAATTTCATGTTTTCTCTCTTTTAATAAATAAATAAAAAAACAGGGCAAGGTTTATCGAAATGGAGAAGCTAAACTCGAAGCTGTACGTGCAAAATTGTTACATAATAAAGGAGAACGAAAGGTTGAGGAAGAAAGCTCAGATTCTGAACCAGGAGAATCAACAACTTCTCTTAGAACTCAAACAGAAACTCTCCAAAACCAAGAACCCTAATGGATCAAATCATGGAAGCAACAACAACCTCTCTTCATCAAGCTCTGCTTCTGGATAATCATGAAGCAACAAGAACTCTTAGGATAATAATGGGATTTGGTAGACTGAATCATCATCATAACCCTGCTTAATTACAAGAACTTTTTTTTTGGTGTAATGTAAGAAAATAGTTAAGAGTAGTAGTGGTTAGTAGTAGTGTCATTATTACTTTGACAAAGTAGTATTATTAATTATCAAGTAACTTTCTTGTTGTTTTATCTTTATTTTAAAATTGTGGGTTCTTCTAATTTATTAACTACAAAAGGGCATAACAATGTGTCTCTCTGTCTATCTTAGGGATATTTAACTTTTGTTTCCATTTACATGCTAAATAGATTTTCTTTCTTCCTTTTCATGTGGGGTTTGGTTCTGTAGGATTTGGTTGATTTTGAGACTACATTGTACCTTCTGCTCTTCTCTTAAATAACCAGTATCTTTATATCTTCTACATCCCTTTTATTATTCTACATTTTCCTTTGTTTATGTTTTGAAAAAAAATCTACTACTTTATAGTAGCATAGTTTTTAGTTATGTTTGTTAAGAGATTTATGATCTCAGACAGATTTATTTAAAGTACTAAGGGAAATTATATGGTACGTATTGATGATGAATATATATGTGTGGATAGTATTGCCTTATTGGCAATAACGTAAGAGGATACAAGAAAAGTGATATTTACCGGGCCAATGAAACCCAATGGGCCTTATAAATTTTACTTTTTAACTTACAAGGAGGATACTATAGTCATTTCCGATACGTGATATACGTCAACACGCCAATGCGAAAAAGCTTAGTGTATACTATTTCGTCATATCAGAAGGTACATTACTCAATAGAATGACGAAACTACCCTCAGACACCTTCTTCTTTATTACGCTTCTCTTCTCTTCTCTCTGTAACGACGTATTGATCCAAACCTGAACCCTAATTTCGATTCCGTCACTGATCCAAAGATGACGAAAGACTTCACCGTTCCACCAGTAGTCTTCCCCGGAGCCAACAACGTCCAGCACCGACGATTCCCACCCTCTCCGTTCCAGCCACCACCACGTCCTTCCTCCTCCGCGATCCCATTCATGTCCTTCGACATCGGATCCGCCGACCCCGCCTTCACCGGCGCCATGTCATCATCCTCATCATTCAACAACAGAGGCTCCTCCTCAGCTTCCTTCGAAGACGAGGAGCCTCTCCTCGACGAGCTCGGGATCCACCCAGAACAAATCTGGAACAAGACTCGATCGATCCTAAACCCTTTCCGCATCAATCAAACCGTTCACAAGGACTCAGATCTCTCCGGCCCGATCTTTCTCTACCTCGCGCTTTGCCTTTTCCAGCTCCTCGCCGGGAAGATTCAGTTCGGTGTTATATTGGGATGGATCGTTGTTGCCTCTATCTTCCTCTACGCCGTTTTCAACATGCTTGCGGGGAGGAGTGGGAATCTGAATCTGCACACGTGTACGAGTTTGGTTGGGTATTGTTTGCTTCCGGTGGTGGTTTTATCTGCTGTGTCTTTGTTCGTGCCGCAAGGAGTTGGGGTTGTTAGGTTTGTGGTTGCGGGTTTGTTTGTGTTGTGGTCTACAAGAGCTTGTTCTAGTTTGGTTGTGTCTCTTGCTGATGGTGGTGAAGAGCATCGTGGGTTGATCTCTTACGCTTGTTTCTTGATCTATTGTCTCTTCTCTCTTCTCGTTATCTTCTGATGCAATTAGCAAGTAGTAGCAACAAGCTAATGCTACAAGTATAAGGTTCTTTGGTGTGAGGTTGAAATTAGTGTAAAGGTAACTTTATGAAAAATTGATTCAAAGTTTGTATCTTTCACTTGTTTTTTACTTTTTTCAGAGGTAATTATATTTACACAATTCATCAATATGTTTTTTTTTCTCTTAGACTGTCTTTTGATTTGTTGATATTGTATATTGAGTGATTGAATGTAGAATTTTCTTTTGTATTAGGAAGAGCTTATATGCCTCTTTTGAAGTGTTTGTTTTACCCTATGCTTCCTGGTAGGAAGTTATGAAGATGTGTTTTAGCTTTGATTGTCCATTTAGATGTTAGGAGCCAAACTAAAGACGAGTTGGTTTAGCATCAAGGCTGCTTAATGTGTAAGAACATGATTATTGCGGGTTTATAAGATGGGGTGCTTAGCGTAATATAAAAACCGTCTCTTAACTTTAAAAATTAAGAACTTCATCCTAAGAATCCCACAATAATCATGGTCTAATAGATTAGTATTCAGAGGTTTCTCTGGATTAGGTGTTTATAGGGAAGCAAGGAGCGGGCCGCTGTCTCCTACTGTTAATGCCAGAACAAGAGGGAGATGATGTTTTATATAGCATAATCTAGGCACTCTAAACTTGGGAGCAGACCTCTGCTTGGCCTACATACTTTTCCAAATCTCATATCTATGTAACAAGACAGGTTTAGCGCGAATGTGTTCTTCATCAACTCATTTTCTCTGTTAAGCAATTATCAACTAGTTGTTTGATGATTTCAATCAAAGCAAACATGTATCAACTCATTTTGTTGTCATCAAGACTTGCAACTCAGTTTTACTGCTCTGATATTACAAAGATGATTCCAAGTAAAAACATAACAAATAGTATATTACAAAACAACATAATTCCTCTTCGCTTCTCAAAAATTATTAAGCTTCTTACTCTCACTCCCTAGATTTTCAACATAGAGAATCCCTCTAAACCAAACCAAATCACTCCAACCCCTTGACGTTGCTGGCACGGCACCAGAGATGTCTGCAGCTGGTAACAGACAGTTCGCCAGTAAAACGCTGCCTGTTCTCGCCGGAAATCTCTGACATGCATTCCGGGGAGACGACTTCATATCACTCAAGGCCTCCAGGTTTATCTCGAACAAGTCATCCTCCTCGCCGTCTTCTTCACTACCTCCACAGAGTTGTTTAGGTTCCTCCTTTGTTTCTTGTTTCTCTTCCTCAGTTTCACGGTTAACTAAACCAGCGTGACCTGTCATGTCTGAGTCTGATTAATGTCCGGTTTAGGAAAGCGTTGTGGCTAAAACTTAAGTAATGTGGTTGATGTGTATTTATAAAGGTGGATTAGACGAGAAGGTGGGTTAGTGGAACGGTCCTCAACGAACCTACAACTATCTTTGTTGGGAATTTTTAGCACTTTGGAGATCTATATTAAATGTTTCCCATGCAACGTTAGCTATATACGTGTATTTTTAATGAGCAACCGTCATCAATAACAATGGTTATGAATAATTTTTTTTCAAAGATAAGTTAATTTTGAGAACATGTTTGGAGCAAATGATATGTTTTACAGTGTATTTAGAAACACAACATTAGAGCACCCGCAACAAGGGGTCCTTAAGGGGAGTCCTTAGCGAAAAAATAATTAAATAATCTGTGGACCCCACTAAAACTTAAGGACTCGATCCTTAAAATCTCTAAATAAGGATCGGTCCTTACACTGTTTATGACACGTGGCGACATGCGATTGGTTGATTTTTTTTTTTTTTTTTTTTTTTTAAATCTGGAAAAAAAGTCAAAAAAAAAAAAAAAAAATTTAAGGATCCCATAGGGATCCACCATTGTGGATGCCGTTAGTGTTTTAGCATGCTTTTATCCACTCTAAATTTCTATTTACAAAATTCTTTTAGTTGGATGATGGTAACTATTTTTTTTCTCTAATGGATTAACCATTTCTGTTACAGTGGATTAACAAAACGAAGAAGAAACAACCAACTTTCCAAAAAGTAACAAGTAACCTGGATTAATTAGACCTAATTAACCTCTCTCTTCTCACTTTCTACCTACTTCTCCTGCTTCTCTCCTCTTGGCAATAATGACTACAGATTCCGAGAGCTCCCACTCCTCAGGTTTTGATCTTTCTCCTAATCCATTTTGAATTCTCCATTAGATATTCGAGTTTATTGTTTTTTCAGCGATGTAGGAAAAGTATGGAGAGAATAGTTATACAAAAACTCCAGAATCTTGTTCAAAAATTGGGACATGATGATTAGATTGTTGCATTTGGTTCTCGAGAAAGTGATCCAAGTAAGGGCCTTGACTTCTTGTGACGGCCCATAATGAATATTCATTAGCATTACGGAACTAAACAAAAAGCCCACAATGAGATATAATACAATAAAACTAAATAAATGGTGTTCTCATCAACGTCCGACCTTAGCTCAGTTGGTAGAGCGGAAGACTGTAGTAGTTGCTGTGATCTTTAGGTCGCTGGTTCGATTCCGGCAGGTCGGATTATTTTTCCAATTTTTTTTTATCGTTATAAATCAGAATAATAGAATCATGTAATTCAGTTCCTCACGTGCTACGGTGCTATGCTTACGAAAGAATCCAGATATTTTTATGGAAAAAAAAAACATTTTGTAGCAGAGACTCACACGTGTCCAGCCAAACAGATGACACTCCAAGAAACAAAAACAAAACACGTGTACAACACGTGTCGGACACTACCGAGCCGATTCTTAGCCTCTGATCATGGGCCTGGACCTGGACTTCTCTAAGTTTGCATGTCCTTGTAATCTCATTGGTTACAGAGATAACTTTGGACAAAAGATTGTTGACCTTCATGGTGAGAACATAAATACATCATCTTTAACTCTCTTTTACTGCTTTCCCCTAACATTTTATCTTTTGCTCTCTCCCCCTTTACAACACCAATACAAAAAAAACTCCAAAACTTTTCAGTTAAATTTCTCCGGCGGCTTTGAATCTATGTGAGGGAGGATGAACACAGAGCTACCGGTTTTGAAAAACATTTAATTTTCAGGTTTTTTCCAGCTACTACAATTGTTATTATTACTATTTTTTTTAAGATCTTGAGGAATATATTCTTTTGGATTAGGAAAATATGTTTGATTTAATAGAAACTTTTTATATTTTTGACTTCTCTAGTTGCTTTTTTCTAAGATGTTATTTCCATACTAGTATTTTTCTTGTTTAATTATTTTACTTTCATCTTCAACTGTAACTCTGAAACTTTTGTCCGATCTAATTTGACAAAAAGTCTATTTAAATATTTGCAATCCTTCAAATTCATCTATTTAGATGTATAAGTTGGATAAACATGAAAGGAAGTGGTACTCATACTCTGTAATATAGTGATATTAAGATGATTCAAACTAATAGTTTTTTTCTAAAGATTAAGTTCTAAACTACTTATGCACAGCCGGAATAAGGTTGGCAGATGATAACAATGTTTTAAATAAAATAACGAGGCAAACAAATATGGGTGTTGTTGATAAGCTCACTTTAGGGGAAAACGAGTGGGGTATGATACTTTCCTCTTTTGGATATTGGAACCTTTTATTGAAATTGAGTAATTAATTATTAGATTGTTTATTTGCTAAATTTAGTATCGCTTGTCGCTGTCACGATGTCGACCGTTCTTCTTTATTTTCACGTGTACCGACTTAAATACTACAGTATTTGATTCTTTTTCATGTAAAACATTTAAATGCTTACCCGTTCACAACTAAATTTATCTTTTATTTATTGCCGTCAACTTTGTTCATTACATTATCTCACACTCTTTGAGCTTAAACATATACATAATACGATGATGTTAGTACTTAAGATGTTGTTTATCTGCAGGTGGTGGTAAATGGTAGTTAGAGAAACAAAGATGACTTCTGAGCGAGAAGTAGAGTCATCGACAAGACATCATGGAGGAGGAGGAGGAGAGAATCATCCGTTTACTTCATTGGGAAGACAATCATCCATCTACTCATTGACCCTCGACGAGTTCCAACACGCTCTCTGTGAGAACGGCAAGAACTTCGGTTCCATGAACATGGACGAGTTTCTTGTCTCCATTTGGAACGCTGAGGAGAATAACAACAATCATCAAGCAGCAGCAGCAGCTTCTCACTCTGTTCCGCCAAATCATAACGGTTTAAACAACAACAATGGTGGAGGTGAGAGTGGAGTTGGTGGTTCTTCAGGAAACCAAGGAGCTAATAATAAGAGGACAGGGATAGCGAAGCAGCAGAGCCTTCCACGACAAGGCTCGTTGACACTTCCAGCTCCGCTTTGTAGGAAGACTGTTGATGAGGTTTGGTCTGAGATACATAGAGGAGGAGGTAGTGGTGGTGGTGGAGATAGCAATGGGCGTGGTAGTAATAGTAGTAATGGTCAAAACAATGCTCATAAAGGAGGTGGTGAGAGTACAGCTAGGCAACCAACTTTTGGGGAGATGACGCTTGAGGATTTCTTGGTGAAGGCTGGTGTGGTTAGAGAACATCCCACTATCCCTAAACCTTTGAGTGTTGTCCCTGCATCTACGCAGCAGCAACAGCTATACGGTGCGTTTCAAGGAACGGGAGGAGGAGGAGGGTATCAGCAGGCACCACCGGTTCAACCAGGTGTTTGCTATGGTGGTGGTGGGTTTGGAGCAAGTGGACAGCAAATGGCGATGGTGGGACCGCTAAGTCCAGTGTCGTCAGATGGGTTAGGACATGGACAAGTGGATAACATAGGAGGTCAGTATGGAGTTGACATGGGAGGGTTAAGGGGAAGGAAAAGAGTAGTTGATGGTCCGGTAGAGAAGGTAGTTGAGAGAAGGCAGAGGAGGATGATCAAGAACCGTGAGTCTGCTGCTAGATCTAGAGCAAGAAAGCAGGTTAGTTTTAAACATTTGATATTCCTTTGATGACTATTAATGTTCATTCAAGCTAATCTTCGTTGATTTATGAAGGCATATACAGTGGAGTTGGAAGCAGAACTGAACCAGTTGAAAGAAGAGAACGCTCAGCTAAAACATGCATTGGTATTATTGATCTTACTTTGGTTAAAGAGACGATCTCTTTTATGATTAGGATTGTAACAATTAGCCTTTCTCTTATGTTTCCATCAGGGAGAGTTGGAGAGGAAAAGGAAGCAACAGGTAAAAATGCTTTTGATAGAAGCTATTATGAGTTTTTGTATTTTTTTGGAACAACTGTGTTGTGTCTTGGAGAAATTGAAGTTGTGGTTGGTTTATGGTTGCTGCAGTATTTTGAGAGTTTGAATACGAGAGCACAACCAAAGTTACCTAAAGCAAGCGGGAGGTTGCGGACACTGATGAGGAACCCGAGTTGCCCGCTCTGAACAAATAGTAGGAGACACAGAAAGAGAAAAGGCTTGATGATTCCTATGGTGTTTGTTTGTCATGAGGCGTGAGATATACAAATATTTTACTTTGATGTTTTCTATGTTGGTAGGAGGATCACAATCTTGTCTTCTTTACTTATGTTCCTTGTCAACAAGAGAGTGATTCTCTGTTTCAACTTCTTGAATCATTTGGAGAATATAGCAAGTGTTCTGTTGTTAGATTTAGTTTCGATCATTCCCAAGTATCTGTTAACAGTTTGTATCTTCCGTTGGTGAGTAACCAACTATGACCACTGCTCTTTTAAAATCAATGATATATTCAGAATGGCATAAAATGAGTTAATATCTTAAGATTGAGAATTTTCTCTTAAAAGTTGAAAGACTGATTTAAATTATTGTGATTGGCCACTATGAAGGCACTAAGAAATATGGTGTTGGACGATCTATAATTTTAGTATGGATGAGATATAAAATAAAGTTGTAACAATCTTTCATATTAAAATGTTGCATGGTAAAGAAAAAATTCAACTGATAACATCGTTTTATCGTATGGCATGGAAATTAAGATCTCAAATCTTAAATCAAATATATGCATATATACAATTTTAAGACCAATAGAAGATATATACACATTAAAATATAACAAACACTCAAACATTTTGATAAGAGAAACAATATACAGTACATACTAAGCAGTAGAAAATTAAGAACAATATTGTACTAAACACATGAATTTTAAATATATTATTTCCTCTGTTCTTAAATATATGATGTTAAAAAAAAATTGATGTTCCAAGATATAAAATGTTTTTACATTCGTAGATAATTTTTGTTTTTATTAAAAACTGTATAATTAATTATATTTAATAAATTATTTTATAATTGGTTAAGTAATTTTTAATTTATAGGTTTAATGATAGTTTTAGATAAAAGTAAAATTTTAATATGTGTTTTTAACTAAAACATCTAAATTCAAGAAAGGATGAATGGAGTATTTTTTAACCCAACATATAAGAAAAAGAATAATCATTTTCAATTTTTATTGAGTTTTTTTTTTCTTTTGTGAAAGGAGGAGATATTTAGGCAGAAAATGTTGGAGCAAATCAAAGAAGCCGTTGGATGTTTGAAGTCTTGGAAGCTAGTTTGAATTAGTCTTTGTTATTTGCTTCTGTTATTGAGTATGGTTAGTGGCAACCTTACTTTTAGGATCACGTTTGTTTAGTGATGTAGTTGCATTATTCTAGGATCTAGTATTTTCATGTAAGACTACTTATAGTCACCTTCTTCTTATCAATGAAACTATCGTATTATTCAGAAACACAGAGCATTTGATCCTTCAAATTGGTATCAGAGCTCTGTTACTGTCAAAGTAAGAAGCCGCAGCTTCTAAGAAAGGTGAGGAGAGATGGGAGATGATAAGATGAAGTTACCCCAGTTCGATGGGCATTGGGATCATTGGAGTGAAGTCATGGAGAACTTCTTCCGAGCCAAGGGTTTGTGGAGTATGATCGAGATTGGATATGAAGAACCTTCAACCACGACGGTTCTGACGACGGAGCAGAGGAACCAACTGGATAATGCCAAGACCAACGACTTTAAGGTTAAGCATTACCTCTATCAAAGCATTGATAGAGTAACATTTGAGCAAATCCTTGATCGGAAAACGTCCAAGATCATATGGGACTGTATGAAAGAGAAGTTTGGAGGGAACGCTCGAGTGAAGAGATCCCTGCTGCAAAAGTTAAGGAGAGACTTTGAAGTTCTGGAGATGAAGGAACTTGAAAGCGTGGAAGAATACTTCACCCGCGTGTTAGCCATCACAAATCAAATGAGAAGCAACGGAGAAACGATGGATGATACAAAGGTGGTGGAAAAGATTCTTAGGACTCTAAGTGAAAAATTCATGTATGTGGTGGTTTCCATAGAGGAGTCCAAAGATATCGGAAGTATCACTTTGGCTGAACTTCAAAGCTCGTTGGTGGTCCATGAACAAAAGTTCAAAAGATCAGAGAAGAGCGATGATCAAGTGTTAAAGGTCACGCATGGAAGAGCAACTGGAACGAGAGGAAGAGGCTTCGCAGGAAGAAGCAGAGGACGTGGGAGAGGAAGAACACCTTTCAACAAAAGCACTGTGGAGTGCTATAAGTGCCATCGTTTGGGACATTTCCAAAATGAGTGTCCAAAATGGGATGAAGAAGCTAACTATGCAGACTATGAGGAGGAGATGCTGCTAATGGCACACATTGAAATCGATGAAGAAGAAGATGAGATCAAGGACGATGCAGAGCAGATGTTGATGACACGAGTCGAGGAACAAGGAAATGCAAGAAGGAGGGCATGGTTTCTTGACTCGGGTTGCTCAAACCACATGAGTGGAGACAAGGAGCTGTTCCTAACGATGGACGACAAGTTCAAACACTCAGTCAAGCTGGGAAACAACAAGAAATTGGAGGTTGTAGGGAAGGGGAACGTGAGGCTTACTCTGAACAGGGCAGTGTACACAATCAGTGAAGTCTACTATGTTCCTGAACTCAGAAACAACCTACTGAGCCTCGGGCAAATCCAAGAAAAGAAGATAACAGTCATCATACAGAAGGGAGTCTGTAAACTGTACCATGACGAACGAGGTCTGATAGGAGAGAGCCACATGAGCACAAACAGGATGTTCATACTGCTTGATGAAACAAACAACAGTGAAAGGCACAAACAGCAATGTCTTCAGGTGATTGCTGATGACATACCAAAGCTATGGCATGAGAGATACGGTCACCTCAATCACCGAGGGATGAAGACACTCCAAAGCAAAGAGATGGTTAGTGGTCTTCCTGATTTCGATGCTCAGAAATTTACCTGCACAGATTGCTTGGTGGGAAAGCAACAGAGGAATTCAATTCCTAAAAGGAGCATGTGGAGAGCTAAGGAAACACTTGAGCTCATACATTCTGACATCTGTGGTCCTATCAGCCCCATGACCGCAAGTGGAAAGAGGTACATACTTTGCTTCATCGATGACTACAGCAGGAAGGCATGGGTGTATTTTCTCATGAGAAAATCAGAAGCATTCAGTGAGTTCAAGGTGTTCAAGAAGAAAGTGGAGACTGAAACCGGAAAGCACATCAAATGCTTGAGGACCGACAGAGGTGGGGAATACACTTCTCATGAGTTCAGTGAGTACTGCAAGGAGCAAGGGATACGAAGACAATTGACCACATCCTACACTCCTCAACAGAACGGTGTCGCCGAGAGAAAGAACCGCACCGTAATGAACATGGTAAGGTCTTTGCTCTCAACAAGAGGAGTACCAAAGGCTTTTTGGGGTGAAGCAGTAAACTGGACTTTTTATGTTCTCAACCGGTGTCCTACTGTGGCTGTAAAGGACATGACACCACAAGAAGCGTGGAGTGGGATCAAGCCTAACGTGGAGCACTTCCGAGTTTGGGGTAGTCTTGGACATGTTCACGTTTCAGATGAAAGGAGAAGGAAACTGGATGATAAGAGTATCACTTGCGTCTTATTTGGGTTCTCGGAGGAGTCTAAGGGCTACAGACTATACAACCCACAAGCCAAGAAGATCATAGTGAGTCGGGATGTAGTATTTGAAGAGAATAAGGGTTGGAACTGGGATGAAGATCAAGATCACCACAGTGACGCAACATTGACTTGGAATGAAAGCGATGTGGAAGTAGAAGAAAGTGAAGAAGAAGGTGATGAGGTTGACAATCCTATTGGGGAACCAGGACAAAATGATGATGCTGAGCAACCAGATGGAGCTGTAGGAGAAGCTCAAAACGCACCAGTTGCAGTAGTAAGGGAGGGACGAACAACAAGACCTCCACGATACCTTAATGATTATGTTACAGGTTTCGTCATCACAAAAGAAGAAGAAGAATGCGAGGTCAACATGGTGGAGCTCGACTCATCTGATCCCTTAACCTTTGAAGAAGCTGAGAAGAGTCTAAAGTGGAGAGATGCTATGGACAGTGAGATAAACGCCATTGAAAGAAATCAGACTTGGGAGCTTGCAACACTGCCAGACGAAGCAAAGTGCATTGGAGTTAAGTGGATTTACAAAACCAAACTTGATGAGAACGGTGAAGTAAGCAAGTATAAAGCTCGTTTGGTAGCTAAGGGGTACTCTCAAGAACAAGGGATAGATTACACTGAAGTGTATGCGCCAGTAGCTAGGATGGACACCATCAGAACGATACTAGCCACAGCTGCTCAGAGAAGGTGGAACATCTATCAACTAGATGTTAAATCAGCGTTTCTTCATGGAGTGCTTGCTGAGGAAGTGTACATCCAACAACCTAAGGGCTATGTAACAGAGGGGCATGAGGAAAAGGTCTATAAGCTTCACAAGGCTCTCTACGGCTTAAAGCAAGCACCGAGAGCCTGGTTTAGCAGGATAGAAGAGTACTTCTTCAAAGAAGGATTCACGAAGTCTGAGAATGAAGAGACGTTGTTCCTGAAAGCAAACAATCAAGGTAACATTCTGATTGTTAGTGTTTACGTTGATGATCTTATCTACACTGGAAATGATGAGATGATGATGGAGGGGTTCAAGGCGTCAATGCAGAGAGAGTTTGATATGACTGACCTTGGGAAGATGAGATACTTTCTCGGCATTGAAGTGATGCAGGCACCAAATGGAATTCACATATCACAGTCAAAGTATGCTCTTGAGATCCTGAAGCGGTTTGATATGGAGGAGTGTCATGCTGTGAACAACCCGATGATTCCTGGAAACAAGTTAGACAAAGATGAAGAAGGAGAGCGTGTAGATGAAACACTCTACAAGCAGATCATTGGAAGCCTGATGTATATCACGACAACCAGGCCAGACATTCAATTCTCTGTAAGTCTTCTAAGTCGCTTCATGGCTAAACCTACAAAGCTTCATCTACAGGCAGCAAAGAGGGTGTTAAGATACTTAAAGGGAACGATGGAGTTTGGTATTTGGTATGAGAAAGGAGGAAGTGGGGAGCTGTTGGTCTACACAGACAGTGATTTTGCTGGAGATACTGATAGTAGGAAGAGCACGTCAGGGTATGTGTTTGTAATGGATGGAGCTGCAGTCGCCTGGTCCTCAAAGAAGCAGCCCATAGTCACATTATCCTCAACAGAAGCAGAGTATGTGGCAGCCTCAGTGTGTGCTTGCCAAGCGATCTGGTTTAAGAGAGTATTGATGGAGTTAGGACATGATGTGAATGGAAGTACAGTCATCCTGTGCGACAACACATCAACAATCAAGTTGTCCAGGAATCCAGTCTTCCACGGCAGATGCAAACACATTGGAGTTCGGTTTCACTTCTTAAGAGACTTGGTTAACGATGGAGAAATCAGCTTGGAGCATTGTGGAACATATGATCAAGTTGCTGACATATTCACAAAACCATTAAGCAAGGAAGCATTCGAGAGGATGAGGAAGCAACTTGGGATTTGCTCAGCCATGGATAAGCTAAGCCTTGTTCACCAAGCTTAGTTTAGGGAGGGTTTGTTGGAGCAAATCAAAGAAGCCGTTGGATGTTTGAAGTCTTGGAAGCTAGTTTGAATTAGTCTTTGTTATTTGCTTCTGTTATTGAGTATGGTTAGTGGCAACCTTACTTTTAGGATCACGTTTGTTTAGTGATGTAGTTGCATTATTCTAGGATCTAGTATTTTCATGTAAGACTACTTATAGTCACCTTCTTCTTATCAATGAAACTATCGTATTATTCAGAAACACAGAGCATTTGATCCTTCAGAAAACACCAAAACCCTCCGTCCTTGGGGTTTCTATTCCTTAAGCTCCTTCTCTTCTCTTCCTTCAATTCTTCACACTCTTCAGGTATCTCTCTCGCTTACTAACTGCTTTTCAGTTTGAGTTTCTTCGCCCTAGAAATTCTAGCTAAAAATTGAAACTTTCTTGTCGGGTTTCTCCGGCCTTACCTTGTCCTTTAAATGTAATGCTGTCAAATTTCGCAATACCCATCTCGAATTTCTTATAATCCGTCACGCCCCCGCTTTCAATTTCAGTTTTTCCGAGCTAAAGTTTCATCCTTTATATAGTTTTACTCTTAAGAAACGATGAATTAGATAAGTAGATTGTTGTGTATCTTCTTTGATTGCTGCAGCTTAAATTGAGAACCTCTGTTTCACTGTTTCATTAACAGGTCTCTTGTTAGCTAAGAAGGGAACAATCACTGGAAATCAAGATGGCTTCTTACGTTTCACCGTGTTTTAGTCCTTCTGATACTCGTCTCCTCACTGTTCTTAGAAAGAATGTATCATCATCTTTAAGCTCCTTCAGAATAACTGAGACTAAGAAAAACCGAGTCTTTGTTGCTTCTCAGAGATCTGAACCTTCTCCCATCAGAAACTCTTCAAGGCATTCCCATAGCCAAGACCCTTTCTTGAACCTCCACCCTGAGATATCTTTGCTTAGAGGTGAAGGAGGAGGAGCCAATACAGTTTCCAGTCCCAGAAAGGAAACAACCTCTGTGGTGCCTGTCACCGAGGACTTTGATGAGCCCTCTGCTCCGAGTGGTTATAACGAGGCGAGGATTAAAGTTATAGGCGTGGGAGGCGGTGGATCAAACGCTGTGAACCGTATGATAGAGAGTGAGATGATGGGCGTGGAGTTTTGGATTGTGAATACTGATATTCAAGCTATGAGGATGTCTCCTGTTTTGTCTGAGAATAGGTTACAGATTGGTAAGGAGTTGACTAGAGGTTTAGGTGCTGGAGGGAATCCTGAGATTGGTATGAATGCTGCTAGAGAGAGTAAAGAAGCTATTGAAGAGGCTCTTTATGGTTCAGATATGGTCTTTGTCACTGTATGTAAAACTCAAATCAAATCTCTCTGGTTGCTTGCTTTTGTAAGTTATCAATGAGCTAATGTTCTTTGTTTAATAGGCTGGAATGGGAGGTGGAACTGGTACCGGAGCAGCTCCTGTGATTGCTGGAATTGCCAAGGCGATGGGCATATTGACGGTTGGTATAGCCACAACGCCTTTCTCCTTTGAGGGTAGGAGAAGGGCAGTGCAGGCTCAAGAAGGGCTTGCTTCTCTTAGAGACAATGTAGACACTCTCATTGTTATTCCGAATGATAAGCTGCTTACAGCTGTCTCTCAGTCTACTCCTGTGACAGAGGCTTTTAATCTAGCGGATGATATACTTCGTCAGGGTGTTCGTGGGATATCTGATATCATTACGGTAATGGCTTTTTAATTGACTTCTTGTTTGTGTGTATGGCAAAATGCTTTAATAGTTTGTCTTTGTCTTTGATTTTTTCAGATTCCTGGTTTGGTGAATGTGGATTTTGCTGATGTGAGAGCTATAATGGCGAATGCAGGTTCTTCACTCATGGGAATAGGAACTGCAACAGGTAAGCTTGGTCTGCATAGTTTCATAACAAGCTAGTGTAATTGGTGTTGCAATGAAACTAGTCTTATGAGCGAGCTGAATCTTGTATGCTACTTACTGTAAATGGTAATCAAGCAGGAAAGAGTCGAGCAAGAGATGCTGCACTAAACGCAATCCAATCACCTTTGCTAGATATTGGCATTGAGAGAGCCACTGGAATCGTTTGGAACATCACTGGTGGAACCGACTTGACATTGTTCGAGGTCTTTCTTTCTCTTCTTCCATAGACAACTTAGAGCAAAGCCTGAACATGTATCTCATAGACTATGGTGTTCTTGTAGGTGAATGCTGCTGCGGAAGTTATATATGATCTTGTCGATCCGACTGCTAATCTTATATTCGGCGCTGTTGTGGATCCATCCCTGACTGGTCAAGTATGTCTTTCTTTTCTTGTTTGTCTTTTACTAACATACATTGCCTCTGGAGATGGTAGAGATTGATGTGCAAGTTTCTTTGTTTGGTACAAGGTGAGCATAACTCTCATAGCAACGGGTTTCAAGCGCCAAGAGGAAGGAGAAGGAAGGGCGGCTCAGATGGCACAAGCAGATACCGCCTCAACTGGAGCTACAAGAAGACCTTCTTCTTCTTTTAGAGAAGGAGGTTCAGTGGAGATTCCAGAGTTCTTGAAGAAGAAAGGCAGCTCTCGCTATCCTCGAGTCTAATCAGTCTTGAGATATGATCACCATCCTGCACGCTGCAGAGCAAACATTGTCTCTTTGGGATACAGCAAGATGTTTTGATGTATGATCAAGAATCGTGTGGGTGTGTATGCCTAGCTGCTGTGCTGTGTCTTGAATAGGTTTTTGTTTTAGAAATGTGATGTTATGATGATTGGTTATGTGATATCTCTATGACTTTAAAAAAATAAAACAAAAATAGTCTCTTAATTATGAACTGCAAATCTGTTTTATCAGTGGTGGTTGAGACCACTGTATATCGCGCGCGTTAGTATAACACTTAAGGTGGGACCTTTTGTGATGACGTTTCGTTACAATTATTACCAATGTAACACACTCTCTCCTCGTATCTTGTTTCAACTCTTCTTTCTTTCTCTACCACACATATCATCTTATCTCTTTGACAACAAGAGAATAAATGTCCCAACCAACACTGAGAGAGCCATCACTGATCCTTCCTCTTGGTTCGTCCATTCTATGATCTCGCTTAAAACTTAGCTTCTCTCTCTCTCTTCCAAAGGTTTCCTTTCTTCTCTTCCATAATAAAATGATTGATTACATACTCAGTACTCGGTAAAAGCCTTCAGAATATAAGTTATATTGTGAGTACCACTCCCCAAAACACACAACATAACTTATATTTTGTGGGTTTTTACCGACTATGGAGGAAATCTCGAGATTGGTATTGCTAGAGAAAGAGAAAGAGAAAGAGAAAGAGAGAGAGCAGAGAAGCTATTGAAGAGGCTCTTTATGGTTCCGATATGGTCTTTTAATCTTAGCTAATGTCATAGCAAATGCTTTTTAACAGATATTTTTGTCTTGGCTTTTCAGATTTCTCCTGGTTAGGTGAATGTGGATTTTTGCTGGCGTGAGAGCTATTTGCGGTCCTGAGTCTTGACCAGCTTCTTTAGTTTCGGCTTGTTATTATTTTAAATATTCATGGTGAATCCAAAACGTAATCATAGGGCTTGTGCTAGTCGTAATCATGTTTACAGTTGATATTTTCAGTATGTATATTCAACAAACGAAAGCTTGATCTTATAACTTATAAGATTAACGTTTTAGATTTTTTCTTATATTTAAAAGACTGATATATTATACTTTAATTCATCTTTTTTTTTTACAAAATGAATTAAAGAAAACTATTCGAATAAAATAATTAAATTATATTTAATATGTGTGAGCAAGAAAACTGGTATTAGTATCATTACTGGAAATTAAAAAAAAAAACTTTCAAACATAGAAAAAATATTAATCTAGTGGTCTGATGTCCATTGCCGTCGTAAATGCAATCACAATAGTTAATCAACTAAATTATTTGGAATATTTTGTCAAAAGAAAATAATGAACATCTATGATTGGAATGAGAAAAGAAATTCTACAACTTAAAGCTTTGTGAAGGAGTCAAAAACTTCACAAGATGTTGAATACTTTCCCATGAATTGTTTCATTGCTAATTTGACTTCCTCCGTTCTGATAATATAACTGAAATTACCATTAGTCTAGTTGTGGTAGAAGTATGCTTTGACTGATTTTAAATACAAATGCTCTTTCAAAAAAAAAAAACATATATATAAAAATGTATTTCTATAACAATTTACAATTAAAGAAAAGGATTATCAATATTGATTATAATGTGAAAAGAAAATCTACATAAACAATACAGAGTGTGGTTGGTGGGGTAAGAATCACCGCCATCGCGTTGCCGTGTTCCTGAAGAACGTTACCCACTTGCCTCGTCAGCGCCAACTATATTTCAAACACAACAACAGTTAAAGCCGGTCCCACCAAAACCAACCAATCACTAACATTACACTTGTCACGACACGTCAACACAGCCACCTAACAAATCCCCTCTTCTTCCGGAAGCGAACCGACCCAAACCGGTAGCCACCGGTTCGACATTTTCCGGTGGAAGCCGGCTCCTGATGTCCTCGTGTGTCCCACGCGATGGCGCGTGTTTGCAGCCACCTCCTATACGGAAGATAGCTCTGAAACTCGCCATAAACCCGGGTTTCTTGACCCGGTTTGACTTTTCCGGTCGAACCGATTTTTGACGGCTACGTTCTCTTTTTGATCTCACTCTACCCATGCAAGAGACTTTAGGAGAAGAAGGCTCCAGCTGCGAAATATCCGTCTTCGTTCGTGACCCGACCCGTTTCAAGAAGACACGGGTTTTGTTTATATCGGCTTTGCCGACGTTTCTCCTCTGCTTCGCCTCGTTTAAACACGTGTCCTGCGGCTTCGGCAAGCCGATGATCGAGGCTTTGGAGTAGCGTTGAGAGTTGGTGTTGGAGTTGATGATATTCACTGATGAGTTTCCTCTATGTGATTCTTTACGGTCGAAGAAGGCGTTGTCGGTAAACCACTCGTGCTGAGCATCTTTGGACAAGAAATAAGATTCCGGCGGGAAATCAGTCGGACTCGCGGCGGAGTTGTTGTTGTTGTTGTAAGGACGAGTTTCCGGGTCATCATCATCGGTGAAGGTAGACTCGCATGTGATTTTCCGGTCAGAGCCACCGGAGCAAACAAAGGCTTCAAGATCAACTTGGGGCATGGAGCTTGTAGAGAATAATAAAGAGAGATAGATAAGAGGTGAAGAGACAAGAGATGATAGTTTGTGTTTTTTATATTGTGAAAAGAAGAAACACGAAAGGCTCTTCTTCTTCAGATTATTTTCTTGTCTTTGTCATTAAAGAATATGATTTCTTCTCGAGAAACCTGGGGACGGATAGAGACAATAATCATAAAATGATTGAGTAGCTATAACTAATGGTAAATCTGATATACTAAAGGAATTGCTAATTTAATACTCCTTCCGTTTTTAATATATTTTTAATATATGACGTTTTAGATAATTTTTTTTGTTCCAAATTATATTGGTAAATCTGATATATTAAAGGAATTGCTAATTTAATACTCTTTCCCGTTTTTAATATATGACGTTTTAGATAATTTTTTTGTTCCAAAATTTCAATTTTTTATATAAATTTTATTAATATTTAATGTTTAATGACTAATAATATTATATATTATATTTTATAATTGGTTGAATTGTGGTTAGATATATAACTAGTGATGTTTTTTTATAAAAAATAAAAGAAATTAAATGTTTTCTTAATCTATGTGCAAAATTTTAAAATAACATATATTAAAAAACAGAGAGAATATAACATATTTTACTGTATATATCTTCTATTACAAATTAATGATGTTAATTTAATAGATTCCAATACACCTGCAGATTCTTTAATTGAAAAAAATCGTATATATTCTAAATGTTTGATTGGATAATTATTTTAACACCAATCTAATAGTAGCAGCGTCAAATTAGTGTCAGTGTTAAGTTTTTTTAATCAGATATATAATCCACGGCTCTGTACAGTTTTTATAAGATGTTTTTCCCCTCCATATGTATTCTCATTAATTAATGAGATATAAACTGATTATTAGTTTTGGCTTAAAGATGTGTGTATATATGCATAATCCAGCACGATAAAGATTCGTCCTTTACGAGGGGTTGGATCCAGTTATAGCTAACGACTCATGATATAATAATCCTTCTTGATTTTCCTCCATCATGATGAACTGAAACGGCACCAAATCATTTGGAAGCTTCTATACCATTTCCTTATTCTGAAATGCAGTAAATATTACCCCTAACCTAACCAATTGACCTGCACTATGTTGATCATATGTGAAATCTTTTCACTGTAAATAAAAAAAATTTCCTGCTGAATAAAAGATATATATAAGATAGTAGCTAAACTTAAGATTTGAAAACAGTGGACCAAAGATCACCGACTTGGCCGGACTATCTTCTAAATACAATGTATCTATTTGTTTTGTGTGTCCAAGAGAATCCTGTATTTTCGGTATCTATAAAGTACATACAACTTAGAATAATATTAATACATAAAATTGAGTTGATGCAACATATCACGTTTCAGGGGTCCTATATATAGTATATACTTCGACTTACTTTGACATTTCTTCGTCTGAATTAAAATCTAGTTTAAGACAAAACAATAATTTGACAGTCCCTCTCTTTAATAGTTTCATATTAATTGTTTTTATAAGTTTATTCATCCACATTAAAAAAAACATACTCCCTCTGTATCATTTTAAGTGGATTTTAAGATTTTTTTACCGAGATTAAGAAAATACAAAATTTTATGTAATTTCTTGTGGTTACATAAAAATAGCATTAAGTAACACTAGTTCAACCAATAGAAATAATATACAGTATTTTGTGGTTGGACACACATTTCAAATAACAATAAATTTTATCTTGAAAAATGAAAACATCACTTGTTTTGAAACAAAACTAAAATCCTTAAAAATCATTTAATTTGATACAGAGGGAGTATGATTTTGTATATTTCCAAAATAAAACAAAATTACTTATATACCTAACCATATTTTAATTAATAAAAAATTAGAGTGAAAAATCTTATTAATAAATTTTGCATTGAAACTCTAAAACAACACTTATTTTAAAATGATTTTTTTCTCTACAATGATAAATAATATGAAATGGAAGAAGTAACATTTTTCAGTTTTCAATATAAAATCTACTCCTATTAAATTTATGTTATTTTTTGTTTACAAAATATAAAAATAAATGTTTTTAAATCTATATGTACCATTTAAAGCGTCAAATAAAACAAACGGTGTCAAATAAAGAGAACAGAAATAGTATCGTTTAGCACAGAAAGAGTATCGTTTAGTGCGCTAGATTCCACGATCAGCTTATCTCTTAACTTTATTGATCTTCAGCATCGTTGTTAGTGAACGAAATACCCAACAATGAAACAACGTGTTAAACTTCTTTTTATGTCACATAGTTTGATACTCCCTCCGTTTCATTTTAGTTGTCGTTTTAGACTTGGACACACAGATTAAAAAAATATTTAATTTTGCATATTTCCAAAATAAAAACACAACTACCAATACACCTAACCACATTTCAACCAATAGAAAAATAGATTAAAATAAAAAATCAATAAATTTTGTATTAAAACTATAAAACGACACTTATTTTGAAACGAAAATTTTACTCTACAACGACACTTAATCTGAAACGGAGGGAGTAAAATATACTCCCATTTATGCAAAGAAAACTAGAAAAGCCAAAAGTACACTAATCTACTTGTGAAAACTTAGTTATATATGCATAGTTTTCTGTAGTTTTATATTTTCTATACTTTTAAACCAATAAGATTTTACAAAAAGCAATTAATGTTTTTGATCTTCACAATTTTTCATTATTAATTGACAAAAATTGTATTGAAAATGCAAAAAATGTATCTTTTTGAAACAATTTTTTTCTCTAAAATATGTATCTTTTTGAAACGGGGGGAGTATTTAACATAATCCAAAGAGAAACAACACCATTTGTCTTTATCGAGAACTAATAAAAAGACCACTTTGTGACTGCTAGAAATATATCGGGGACAAACGCAAACAAAACCGATAAAAGAACCAAACTCACCCTTATAGATAATACACGTCTACCGTAAGGAGATGAACAACCGACGCCTAATAAAGAAAATAAGCTGAAAGGAAGCCCGAAGAATCACACATGCACAACCATAAACAACTACAAAAACATAACTCTCCAAAACTCCGCACGCCTTACTCGGAGACAAGCGCTACCACACAGCAGCAAACCCAATCACCGGACGCACCCACAAGGTAGATGAACCCTCTGTGGCTAGCAGAAATAGAGACCATGAAGACTACCAAACCAAAGACGCCTTGAACCACAACTGTAACTACCGGTCACCATTAACTCGACCATAACCAAAGGTGAGCAAATTCTCCTGGGAGAACCAGATCTAACCAAGACCCACGGCCCACGTTCATATAACAGATCCAGAGCAATCTGTGGATATGAAAATTCATATTAGGTATTTGTAATGATTGTTTGTAAAGAATGAAGAAAGTGATGTATGCAACAATATTCTCAGAACACAACGATGTAATCATATTTTTGATTGATAAAAATAGATTTTTATTGATAAGGTACAATCAAATACAATGATAGGACGAGACTGGAATACAATTGAAAAGAAACTAAGATCGATTACAAAATGAAAAGAATGAAAGAGACTGGGGTCGAGGTCGATATGTTTGGTGCAAGTCTCAAGGATTCACGTGTCTGTCGTGCTCTCCTTCTCTCTCTTCTCTTATAGTTGTGCCTTTTCGATATTCTCTCAACTATACTAAAATTGTCGGGATCTTAACTTGACCGCCTCTTCACTCGTCGAAGTTGAAGTGGACTGTTTTATTCATTAATGGGCATAGCTCGTTTATTTTCTTTATAAATCACATGTTCGAGTTCAGTCACTTTTTTATTGTGTTTGCAACAACCATCTTTACGTACTAGTGAACCTAACTCGTTGGACTTCTTTGGTCTATTTATTGGGTCCAACAAAATCCTCCAAGAAGAACCAGATCTAACTATAAAAATCGACTTGTGTTTATGGAACGTTTATATAAAGCATAAACATCTATATTTTTTTTTTTTAACTGCAATCACCATATTTTAATAAACCGGTTCAAAAGGGTTAGGCGAAGCTATCCCCGGGAGAACCACATCGTTTACATGGGAGAAATAAGAAGCTTTTGCACGAGCTCCTTTCGCAAGGAGGTCAGCTCTAGTGTTATGCTCACGCGGAATAAAAGACAAAGCAAAAACCGAAAACAAAGAACGAGTATGAAAGAAATCTTCCCATTCCGAAGCCAAAGATGGCCAATAATCTTCTTCTTCGATCAGTTTTACCATTTGCAGGCAATCTGACTCAAAATGCATGGATCCTTGCCTCATATGGAGAGCAGCTCGCATAGCCCAAAGAAGCGAGTTCATCTCCGCGTGCAGGGGAGTGAGGACTTGTTTCCCCCCCAAGGAACCCGTCCTCGTGATTCCTTCTTGTACCTCCATAACGAAACCACCTCCAAAGGTAGGCTGATTAGCTGCCCAAGATGCATCCACTTGACATCTCGGTATATGCAGCATACTAACCTCCTCCTGGTTATAAGAAAGTGGGCGCTCCTTCGCTTTTCCTGTTTTTAAAACTTGTTGTGCCACCATCCACTCCTCACCTTCTTGAACAGCTTTGTGAAGTGTATCCAAAGGTGACGTCTCAACTCCATTAAACAGTTTATCATTTCTAGCTTTCCATAGATACCACATGATCCATGGGAATTTTCCTAATCTCTGGCTCGAGACACCTCTTGTCGGGGCCCTAAACAAAAGGAAGTCAAAATTATCATAAACTGATATACTCGGGAACTGTCCCGGATACGATGGGATGTCCGACAAGGCCCATGTTTGAAGTGCTGGGGGGCATTCAAAAAGGAGATGATTAATAGATTCTTCGTCGGCTCCACATCTCGGGCACGACCTCTCGGTACCGCAATGTCGGTCGGATAGTCTGCTGCAAACTGCTAAACATCCAGTAAGACTTTGCCACAGGAAATGCTTTATCTTCCTGGGCGCTCTTACATTCCACACCTTAGTTAATAAGGGATTAATACTCGGCTCTGTAACTTGCTTCTCGTTGCTTTCTTCCTGTAGCCTTGCCGCAAGTTCATAGCCCGACTTGACAGTGTATAGGCCAGAGTTTGTGTAGACCCAGCAGAAGCCGTCTGGGTTATACCTCCGACTAGGTTTTATACTTTGGATCAGGTCCAATTCCGCCGGGTCACAAATGTTTCGAATCAGGTCCATTTTCCAATCTCCCGACTCGTGATCGATAAGGTGGTTAACGTATAGTTTCGGGTCTCTCCACACCCCATTGTCTTTGGTGAGTCTGGGTGTTGGCGTCGGGAGCCAATGATCAAACCATACGCGAGTATTAAAGCCTGATCTGATCGTGCGTCGCAGGCCACCCTGAAGGAGGTCCCTGGCCGCCAGCATACTCTTCCATCCATACGAGGATGAGTTTGAGCTAGCAATCTCCATGGGGTTCGTGAATCTATAATATCTGCCCTTGAGAACCCTAGCAAGGAGGGAATCCGGGTAATGAAGTAGCCGCCATAGTTGCTTCGCAAGAAGTGCGAGATTAAAATTTTTTAGGTCTCTGAATCCTAAACCACCTTTCTCTGCTGGTTTGCAAACTTTATCCCACGCCATCCAGTGTAATCCCCTGTTGTTTTGTTTAGTGCTCCACCAGAACTTAGCAATCGCGCTTTTTAGTTTATTCAAGATCTCTTGTGGTAATAGGAAGCATGACATAACATACGTGGGTAGGGCTTGTGCTACTGATTTAATCAGAATCTCCTTACCACCTTTCGACAGGAATTTTGCAGTCCACGAATTGACGCGATTATTTAGTCGATCGCGAATGAAAGCAAAAACCTGTCGTTTTGAGCCACATATCTTTTCTGGGAGCCCTAGATATGTTCCCATTCCGCCTTCTTTATGAATTCCCACTGCCGCTTTGATCGCTTGCTTCGTCTCCGCATGCACTTTGCTTCCAAATAATATAGACGATTTGGAAGTGTTAAGTTGTTGACCAGAAACCATACCATAGTTTTTAATAATATTCATCAGCTCAGCACACTGCTGGACATCCGCTTTGCAGAAAAATAAACTATCATCCGCAAATAGGAGATGGGAAACTGCTGGACTTGCTTGGGCGATTTTTAGTCCCGTTAATCTTCCTTCGGATTCAGCGCCTTTAATCTGAGAAATGAGGGCCTCCGTTAGGATAATAAAAAGAAATGGGGATAAGGGGTCGCCTTGGCGCAGTCCTCTGGAGGGTTTTATGTTTCCTTTGGGCTCCCCATTTACGAGAACCTGATAGGAGACTGACGATATACACCATTTAATCCATATTACCCATTGAGCTGCAAATCCCATTTTTATCATCAAGGCTTCCAAAAAATTCCATTCCACGCGGTCATACGCTTTGCTCATATCCGTCTTAATCGCTACGAATTTTGATTTGCAGATTGGATTTGTCCTCATTGCATGGAAGATCTCTTGAGCCACTAGGATGTTATCAGAGATCAGCCGACGAGCCACAAAGGCTGATTGGGTCTCCGAGATGAGCCTCGGGAGAAATCTCTTTAGTCGTCGGCACATGATTTTTGAGATGATCTTATAGCTTACATTACACAAACTTATAGGGCGGAATTCTGTCATCTCTTTTGGCCGGTCAGTCTTTGGAATCAAACATATGTTAGTCTGGTTTAAACGATTATCAAAACATCCAGCTTCGAAGAAATTCTTGACCGTAAGTATCACGTCCTCGGCAACTATATCCCCAAAAGCTTGGTAAAAAGTACCCGTCATACCATCCGGTCCAGGAGCTTTTTCTGGGTTTATCTCGTCTATTGCTTTTATGATTTCGGCATCGAGGACCGGGCGAGTGAGCGATGCATTTATCTCAGGTGTGACCTGCGCGGTAATAAACCGGAGCTCCTCATCGGGGTTACCCGGGGAAGAAGTGGTGAATAGGTTCTGGAAGTACGTAGTTGCCACCCGTTCAACTCCTTCATTGTCCTCCACCCATCCGCCTGCTGCATTTCTCAGTCTAGTGATGCGGTTCCTCCCCCGTCGTTGTTTAGTAACTGCATGAAAGAATTTCGTATTACGATCTCCTTCTTGCAACCAGAGAACTCTGCTCTTTTGTTTCCAATAGAGTTCTTCTTCTCTAAAAGCTGAGCAGAGATTCCATTTTAAGTTGAGAATTTCTTCATTAGAAACTCCTTCTTCAGACTGGGCGTTTTCGAGGAGGACCTTTATGTCTTCAATTTTTTTCGCAGAGTTGGTTGGATTAGCTTTCTTCCATCTCGATATGGCACGGCGTACGCTGCTTATTTTAAAGTGAAGTACACTAGGATCACTTCCATTTGCGAACCCCCATCCTTCTTTGATAGCTTCCTCCAAACCATCCTTTCCCAGCCATCTCTTATCGAACTTGAAACTGCGCTGGACTCTGACTTCTCGAGATTGAATTCTGGCCAAGACTGGCCGATGGTCTGAACCCCATAGCTTTAGGTACTCCACATTTGTATGGGAAAAAAAATGGTGCCACTCTTCATTACCTATAGCGCGATCCAGACGGCATTGGACCTTGCCAGTGCTTCGAAACCCCATCCAAGACATTGGGTTTCCTTTGTAAGGGAACTCGATCATACCACAGTTAGCAAGCATCGTTCGGAAGGGGATGAATGAGGATTCTTGTCTTCGTCGTCCTCCTTTTTTCTCCTCATTGCTCGTAATATCATTGAAATCCCCTATCATGAACCAAGCTCCTGTGCGCTCTAAACTTTTACGGGATAAGCGTTCCCAAACATATTCGCGGCACTCAATGACCGGATCACCATAAACAAAAGTCAAGAAAGTTTTACGTCCTTCAATAGACGCTTCTATGTCAATCATACGCTTATCAGAATAGAGAATCTTGACATTATAAGAATCCAAATAGAAAAGAGCTAGTCCACCGCTTCTCCCCTCGGGCTCAACGGTGAACAATTTATTATAACCAAAAGCAAACTGAAAATCTTGCATAAAAGAAAAAGAGTTTTTTGTTTCTGATAGAAAAAGAAAAGAAGGTGCAAAGTAACGGTGCAACTCTCGTAAGTGTTGCTTCGTCAAGTAGGCGCCCGCCCCTTGACAATTCCAAGAAATGATGTTCATATCTTCTTACTGGGTGGTTTCTGGGACACCACCGAACCTGAAAAAGATAAAGCTTTCTTACTAACAGCAGAAGGAATCACCTCATGTCGAGGGAGTTTGTGAGAGATAGTCTTTGGGGCCATACCCGATCCTTTGATCTTCTTGGGGGAGCGACCCCTGATTGCCTGTAGTTTCCTGGAGGCACGAGTACCCTTGGACTCAGGATTCGAGGTTGGCTTTCTTCTCAACAGGCCCCTGGCGGGTTGCTGACGCCTAGGGGAATGATCCACGCGGTTCTGTTGGGAACCTTCTTTGCTCCTTTTCAGTTCTTGTGATCCCTGGAGCGCCTCCCCATTTGCTTGTCGCTGCTCGTTGTCTCTTTCATCTCCAGCCATGTCTTCTTGGATACTCATGGGAGAAAGTTGTGAAATGGCCTCGATCTGTTCAGCCTCGAATCCCGGCTCTTCTACCAGTAAGTCGTCATTCTCCACCATATTCTCATCCATCACTACATCATCGAATTCAGCAACCAGCTTGTCAACTTCCGCTTCGTCTTCAGGGGTAATGGTAATCATCTTTGCTTGTTCTTCATTCAGAAAACCATCCTCCCCTACTTCTTGAATACCATGTGATGGCAAAGGAACCATGCTTCGTCCTAGTCTCTCCTCCTGTCGAGGCTTAATACGGCTGGCATCCTCCTTCTGGATTGCAAGCGCTTTGTGATTAGGGGAAACAAGCGCTGGTGGCTCCCTGATTATGATAGTATTGCGCCCAATGAGGAGAGCCAAGCTTGAAGAGTCTTTCGCCTTTGACATGGGAGTATCACCCGAGGGGTTCATAATATCTTTTCCTTTTAATCTTCTGCGTTTATCCTCGTCTGACTCGTCTCTGTGGACTACAAGCTGTCCGTTCCTGTGATCTCCGATCGTTCTCGCAGTTTCTAGTTTCTCTGAAATGGTCCTTTGTGAGTCTGACCTCTCTTGTTCAGCTCTTTGGGATCTTTGATTATCATGTGGGTAATCACGAGGTACGTTTACCCGATCACCACCACTGTCTCTCGGTCCAGTTGTGGTGCTTTGATGTTTCCTTGGCCGCCATTCCTGCTGCCTTGACTCGTTGGAGTTTCTGATACGGTTATCCGCCTGATTGGGTTCATCTCGTTCTCTATTTCGGATATCCCTAGTTCGATCTCTCCCATTGGAATGCGCATACGCTTTATGATTATCAGAGCGCGAGACATGCCCCGGAGAGAAAGATGAGCGTGGTGCCCTATCTAGACGGTTCCAGACCGTGTGTCGAGGCGGTGATCTTCTGTGGGAATAAGTCGTATTCCCCTGAGTCGAGTTATCCTGATAGTTCTGAGAGATCCCACGTAACCCATACTTTGACGCCGCATTTCCAGTATGTCCTATGTCTTTTTCTCTTTGCTCTTTGCCGGAGCCATGCCTCCTTGTCTTCCCTTGAGCAACATCGGCCTGTAATTTGCGGGGAGGGGATTTCCGGGAGAATTCAAGAGTGGGGGATCTTGGCCTCTTCCCATTTGATATGCGGTATTGGTTTTCATCAGATAGAAGAAGTCGTTGGGAACCAGAAGCATTTGAGGCATGTCTTTCCAGGCGTTTTTGTTGTCGTTGTTCTTCTGTTAGTTCCGGACAGCTGTTCTCATCATGAGAAATCCTCTTACAAGTAAAACAGTGTCTGTGCAGTCCCACATAGAGGAAATTCACCTTCCCAATATCTCCATTCGGAAACCCAACTTTCCTTTCAAATTGAAGAGGCATGTCAATATTGACAGAGATTTGAATCCGTGCGCTTTTTGCATCGATCGCTAGCTTTTTTCCGAGTGCTTTAGCGATCTCAGTGAAAGTGCCATCATTCCAGAAGTGGACTGGTACACCTGTGACTTGCACCCAAAAGGGGATTGTGTTTGGGAAATCGTCTCGAGTGAACGGTTCCCATCGCTCCAGAGGAAAACTCCATTGATTAAAATGGCATGGCCTCCTGTTAAGAACAGCTTGGAGATCTTTTTCATTATCGAAGTCAAATTGGAAACGTCCATTACCCAAGTTTCTTCCCCGGACTCTTCCCTCAACATTCCAAATGCGAGGTCTGGGAAGTTGCGTGATCAGAGCTTCAATGCTTCTACTGCCAAGGTGCAGGACTCTACCAATGAGAGTCAGCTTGAAACGATCAGCCATAACCGTCATATCGCAGTCTGGGATCTTTATGATCTCCTCCAGATCCAGCCTTCTTTTCGCTTGAGAGGAGCTTCCTCCATGGCACATCATACTGGTCTGTTTGCTCATCCTGTTCAACCAGAAAAAACAATCACAGATACTAGCACAAGATCAAACCCAGGAGCGAGGCGTAGCAGTAGCTAGAATAGATCAGAAAAAACGAAAGCAAGGTCCGAATCGCAAGCCTGGACCTGGCGTCTAGAACTTGTTAGAAAAGTAACGTAGCAAAAACTAGATAAAACGAAAGAGCTCCAATGCAGAGAGGGGAGGCAAAGAGTGTTGTAGTCTCCTTTGTGCCTCTGTGGAGCCTGGGGATCTATGTTCTGACACCGATGACGGCAAAACGCTTGGGGACAAAAATCGCCTTTTCTGTCGCCAAAACCCTAGGAGCCGTCATATCAAAAATAGCTTTTAGTTTTTTTCTCTCTTTTAGTTTTTGTCTTTCTTAAGAGACAATATACCAATGACACTGCATCACTGACAAATCTGAGACCTATTTTGTAATTGCATAAACATCTATATACTTATTGGTTTTATAGTTTTCCATCCTCGTGTTAATCTTTAATTGATTTTTCTTTCCATATTCTTCGACGTAATGGTCAAACTTTGAGGATTAGTTTTCCTTTAGTATGAACATAATTAGCTACCTAGAAACAGTAACGTTCGTGACTTTGAAATTAACTAATTTATTTTAATTTTATTGTCAATTTTATTTCCTTTTTGTAGTCATATAAGAAAGGGACGTTGATTATCTTTGAAATTAGGTTTAAGAAAATACTGGAGGAGGATTACCTATAAACAGCTAAGGAATGATTCCATCGAGTCATTTGACTAATCGCACGTAATCTGTGACGAGAATGTAAGATAAGCGTCAACGGCGCCTTTGAAACTTGTTTTGCGGTCAAATGTCCAACCCATGGACTAATTAAAATTAAATACACAAAGACTAAATTAATCAAACGAGTATGAACTCCCTTTTCTTATTTTTAGTATGAACTTCTTAATATCTACAAATGTTTTTTACACATCTATAAACCTACTTTTTGTGGGTTCTAGCTCTTTGCCCTTAACCAAGAACAAGAATACTAAAAACAGGTGGTTTAATCAGAGACGAGAAGATGATAAACCGTTTGGATTTGACAATAATCGATTAACTAGCTCAATGATTGAACTAGTCATGTACTCCCCTTCCATATCATTTTAAGTGTTGTTTTAAGAAAAAAAATTATTTTATTATAAGTGATGTTTTCAAATTTCTATGTAAAAAATAAATGTAGTTTGATGTTTATGACTATTTGTATTTTGCAGAATGTTTTTATATTGGTTGAGTTAATTGTAATTATTATTGTTTTTAGACAAACAAGAATGATTAAATAAAAAACTGTAATTTTTTAATTGATGTATAAAATTTTTAAAATCTACTTATTTATTTTGATGAATAATTAATTTCTCATATTATTGATTAATCTAGCATGCAATATCTGATATGATTAGTTACTTTAGCTACTTAAAACACTTACGTAACCAGTTGTGCGCTAGGTTAATTACTGGTTACAAACAGTTTGTTTCTCTGTGACTATGTCCATCACCGTCAGGTTGATTAAAATTAGAAAACTCTTAAAATTATCGCTATTTGGAACTATGACTAGACATCATTGTTTTATATGGCACCATGAATCCCTAACAAATTTATTGGGTCATGGAATTTGATGGGCCGGGCCTGTAAATATGCATTGATTTGGTGCTTACACATTTGCTTTCCTAAGCCAATCCACTATGAAAACTTTCATTAATAATCGATGAGGATGTTAGAGAAAAAAGGGGGAAACGTGTTATTGTTTTATGAAATGACGTTATTTTGCATGCATCAACCTAATAGAACACATTCAACACGGTGAGTGTCGTCTCCTGATAGGTTAAGGTTGCCCTATTGAAAGGCAAATGGTACTATAGATACATTATTTCAAATTCTTTGATTATACATCGAATTATCGGAATTATAAATGGACCAATACTAACATAGACAGACATGGCCTCTTTACTAATACCATTTTATTTTGAGTATAAACATATGGTTCATCACATTTATTAAAATCGATAAGCCCAAAACATATATAGTCACTGTAGAGGTAATGTGGAACCTGGTTCAAAATTATCAAGTAAAAATAATAATTATTTAGATAGTTAGGAATTATCATCAGAATTAATTGTAAAGAAACTAACATTAATATATGAATGATATATACATCTTTACTTACTGACAGTTAAGCGTTATTTGAAACTAAAGCTTATTGTATTTTTCTAAAACGTTTGAACCAAAGAGTTTTCCATATTTATCTAGAAAAGGAGACTTCCATAATCTTGCGGAATTGTTATGGTCCTCCTTTTGACTCAAACTCTATCATTGATTTTCCATGTGAAGATGGCATTCGGTGAAAAGCCAACAAGTTTTAATAATAATAGTCTTAATATCTTTTTAAGCTCATAAAAGAAATGTTGAACATATGAATACATACACATCTGTTCTACCATACTAATAAACTCCATATTTGTTTTACCATTTCTATGGTCATAGATAATCGAATAACAGCTGATATTAAGCGAGTGGAAAATATTCATATATATTATCAGATTGAATATATGGTTATTTAGTTATTTCTTGCCACGTAAATTAATTTAACATTTGAAGACCGATTGGTAATAGTTATTACTCCCTCCGTTTCAAATTATGTATCGTTCTAGAGTATAATTTTTGTTTCAAAATAAGTGTCGTTTTCAGTTTTTAATGTAAAATTTATTGGTAATATTCTCTTCTCTATTTTTCTATTGGTTGATATATGGTTAGCTGTATTTATAATAGTATTTTTATTTTGAAAATATGTAAAATTAAATGTTTTCTTAATTTGTGTGCATAAACATAGAACGACAACTAATATGAAACGGATGGAGTATAACTTTATTTATATCAGCAAATTTCTGATCGAGTTATACACAAAGATGAAAGACGCAATTGGCCATATATGAAGCCATAAACATTTAAAAAAAAAAAGAATTAGCTGAGAGGCTAAGGCATATTCAAAGAAAGAGGCGAGACTAATAGATTCATAAAGTAAACGCTAACCAATTGGAAGTAGAGAAAATTAGAGTCAAAGTCATACAAGTAACCAATACGTGTTGGAATATAATCTCAAGCTTGATTCATGTAAAGGAAAAAACCGTAGTCCACAGTTTTTTTTAAGTACATCACTGATCACTTGAGTTTAATGGGGGCCATTAGAAGAGTTTCGAGAAGCTCTAAACTTTGACTATGGACAAAGTCAAAAGTGTGGTGGCCCTGGCCCAGTATGGTCCAGTGATTCTTCCACTTGTTTCCACATTTCAATACTTTCCTGCTTCAGACGATCCTTTTAACCTTTGTTGTCCCTCCTACATTTTTCCACCTATACAAATTAAGATTTATCGTTGAATAAAAGAGAAATGGTATAGTTATAGTACGAGGCTATATGCATATGTATTTGTACACAGTTAAAGCCTTGCCTTTCCGGTTCCTTCTTTTCTATTTTTACATGGTAAATACCCTCATTTTAAACTTAGCTAGGCGTAAAGCGTATGACAAGAGAGTGTCTAACACCGAATCAATTAATCAGAGTTTATACGTAAATTAATGGGTGATTTGTTTTAGTTATGTCTAATATATTTCAGTGAATATGAGATATGACGTAAATAAGTTGTCGGAGTGGTATAGTTTCTTACTTAAAGAGGAGTAAAAACGTCACTTAACAGTCGTGTTCTTTGTAAGGGTTTCTGATTTTCTACTACTGTAAATGCGATGACTGTGTAATTATAATGGTTTTTGAAGCAATTTTCTTTTTGTTTTTGTTATTCGCGCTTAACTTAAGATTCATAGATCTAACATAGAAAATTCAATTTATAGACTGAAATGTGTAAAAGCTTAGGTTTTTCTAAAAATCTGATTATGTGAATTATAACATTTTGATTTATAGTATATGTTAGAAGGTTTAAGAAGACTGATTTGACTATATATGTAATTAAAATGTTCTTATGTATTCAGAAATATATCTATTTAAAACTCAAAAATTAAGTGTGTTTGGATTGAAGTAATGAAATAATAAATAAATTATCAAAAATTGATTTGTGATATCGTGCGTGTGAAAGTCAACCCACAATCACACGAAATGAACTCATAGAACGAATGAACGGATGTAGGTGATCTATTAACCGTAGGCATCAAAGCGTTAAAAGTGTATAAGATAAACGAATTAAATGATTTCTCTAAAATTCTTTTTTTCACGTACCCACTTTATGCTTTCAACCTAGGCTAGGAGCCTAGGAAGTTGGCGTTGGCAGTTTGGATCCAATCATTAAGAAGCCGATAACTAAAAACAAGAAGTTTTAATAACGATGGAATATTACGTTGTAAAAGTGGGATATAAAATTTAACCAGTTTTATTTTCTCTTTATGCTGACCACAATGGTTACAACTTACAAGGATGAAGGGGTATATATGAAACAAAACAAAAAATCTAGGAAAACGATTATTAAAATGATTAATAATTAATATACGGATGTTAACACTAGAAGTCGCTATAAGCTCTCGCTGTGTAAGAGCCGTCTTGATAATCATTTTTTTTTCTCCATTGTACATGGTTATGACTTGGCAAAATATTCCAACTAATTTAATCAATTTTATAATATGAATCAAAATTCCTGAATCGAAAATTTATGTTCAATTAAGGAACAAATCCAAGTTGTATTCGTCAAATAAAACTAAAATTCAATGAAATAATATTTAAATTAAGTATATAAATATCTATTAAAGTATACAAAATTGTAGTATTAATAATTCTAACAAAACAAATAAAACTAAACTGAACTGATATAATATGAGATTCCAAATAACCTCTTTTATATACAAGAGGCTTTCCAAATAGCTTTTTCAACATTGAAAAATTCAAAATCCAAATAATTAACATAAACTAAATCCAACTGAATAACTGAATACTAAATATTTACAATCCACGATTTCTTATTCTTGAACACGTTATTTCTACATATATACAATACCTACAAGGCTACAAATCATAATTCTTATTTTAAACACAATATACTTTTGACCTAGACAAAAAATAACTATATAATGTTTCTAAGATTTTAATACATTTGCTGGTCACAAAATAATTTTCGTTCTATACAACCACTCAAACTAACCACTTTAATCAAAATTTTGAATGATTTCATATTTATAAATGAAATGTTTTCAAGCTAATCAACAAATTCATGCATACATGTCAGTATGCTATTAGATGATTCCGATCTAAATATTATTATAAATCATTAAAATAGGAGTATAAAAATCTTATACACTGACTACATTGCGACACTAATTATGACATTTCACCTACTGCCAAATACTATATTTACATGGTTAGATGCATATCCGATTCCACACCTTTTGTTTTCTTTCATTAAATTAATCAAAATTCGTCTTATAGTTATGTTTATATCAGATAAGGCATTTGTGATTTTTTCGGTTACTTAAGGCATTGGATGATCACCAACTCCTTATCCGAAGCTTAATTATTTGGGTAATCAAAAAAAATCATTATTAATAATTGGTTTATTTTTGTGATACAAGCAATCATATCGTTGAATAAAGAGCCACCTATATATATATAAATATAAAATCCTGAATCAAACATGACGTTTTATAAAATAAAATATAGAAAAACAATAAAATAAAATAAATAAAACATGACGTTTTATAGATTAAATTAAATGTCACGGACCATATGTACGAATAGCGAATACGAACCTCCGTGATAACCTATCGCTTGCGTAATGTACAAAGGTTTAAAAGTAATAATAACTGGTGCCATATCTATTCAGTTATAGACTCCAAAGACATCATGTAAGTTGTAACCATGATTTGGAACGAGATATATGCATAATTATTTAATAATTATTTAATATTTAAAATACACTATTCTCTCCGCCAAGGAATGAACCACGCTATTCCAAGTCAACACTGAAAAAGAAATCGAGAAAACAAAAATAAAAGGTATAAAAGTCAAAAAACTTGCCAGTTTTCATATTTATTATATTATATTATATACATCTAATATTTCATATATAATCACCAACCATCTTCGTTTCTATTGTCTTCATCTTCAAAATCTTAATTCTTCTACATATCTTACACGAATTTCCAAAGGTGGAAAATATAATCTTATTGCAAAACAAAATGATGGGAAAAAGAATAGCTTCATTCAAGAACTTAGCCAAGAAAGCGAAGAGCTTCAAAATGAGAGAAGGCAGCTCCGAGTATGTTCTGCTCGGTGAAGGGGGCGACACTTCTCCGACGAAGGCGTCTACGGGGACGTTTGCGGTGTACGTAGGGGAAGAGCGCGTGAAGCAGGTGGTGCCGACGAGTTATTTGAAGCATCCTCTATTCAGGATGCTTCTTGACAAGTCACGTGACGAGTTTCATTGTTCCGACCAGAAGGTGATGTTGGTCGTGCCTTGTAGCCTCTCTGCGTTTCAAGATGTCGTTAACGCCATTGAGTCTTGTAATGGAAACTTCGATTTCGGCGATTTTGTTGAGGAGTTTCTTTGATATTTTTAATTTGTTTTCTGCCTTATTCGTTTCTTTTCGTTTTGATTTGTAAATTTCTTTTGTATTGTTTAAATCTTTCTAGGAAAAGATACAATCATTTTTTTTGTCAACAGATATAATCATTTTCGTCAATTTTTTTGGAATGATTTTCCCATTTATTTATGAGATGTTTTTCTTGTTGTCATATGAGATGTTTTCAAGTTTATATATTATCTTCCTTCGTTCCAGGAATATATTAGTTTTGAAAATGTTATTTGTTTCAAAACAATAGTTTTCAATATAGATTTATAGTTTTATTTACCGAATTTGTTTATATTTTTTAGATCAAACCCATCTTGTCCATATTAATTAGAACAGCTATTACATGTAATAATTTTTTTCTGATAAAATACTTCATTGAAATAGAATTATTTTCGGAATTGTAATTTTGTGCTACAATATCCGTGGAACAGAGGGAATATATATAAATTTTATACAACACAGTACAACATTACTTATGACATCTTAGCTACTACCAAATGCTATATGTACATGGTTGGATGCACATGTACATATGTAAGAAACATGACACTAAAAAACATTGTTTTATATCCAGTTACCTATATATTGCTTATTTGATTGCATACTTTTTGTTTTGTTTCAATAAATTAATTAATATTCGTCTTATAGTTGTGTTTATATCAGATAGGGTATTGGATGATCACCAACTTCTTATTTGAGACAAAAATATTTGGTCACTATTAGCACTCGATTCAAGCTATATAATCGAAACTCTTGATATCAAAAGAGAGAGAGAGAGGTTGAAGACGATTAAAAAAAAGTTTGTTATTAATCTCCAGCTTAACTGTACAAATATGTTACATTAAGCTCATGTAGTTAGCTTATGTATCACTTACGCTTAATAACCGGTATAAACCAGTAAACCAGACTTATACATCATAAAGAGTTATCATAAAATCGTTAATAATTATTGATTTTTTTTTTTTTGTAATACACGCAATTATCTCGTTAAATAAAGAGACACATGCTAAATAGTTCGAATGACATGAAACTTCAGCCACAATCTTTATTCTGTTTGAAACAGATGCACCTAGATATCACCACGCGTGAACCAGAGAAATGGGAGACGAGACTGAGTGAGTCACTGAGCTAAAGAACATAATCACCGGAAAGTCCTCTAAACCAAGTTCCACTAGCATCAACAACGAAGGTAACGCACGACGGCACGAGGAACTAAAGAGCAACAAAGCTGAATAACCAAAGCTGAACAAACATTCTACAAAAGCAGTAAAAAGGAAAGAGGAAAGGTTCAGGATAACCATGATCCGTAACTGATATAGTATTTAGCTGATAGTTTGGTTTTCCTTCTTCAAAGGTTCTGTCTACCTCTTGTGGACGTTTGATTGTGGTACTTAGCCGGTTTAGATAACAGTTTAAATAGCTACTTTTGTATTCTAAATGATGTAATCTTCAGTTCTACTTCTATCTAATAATACTAACACCAGATGAATAAAAATAAAATAAAATAAAGAGGCACATGACGTTTTATAGATGAAAATGACCGTATGTACGAAACTACGAATAGTCGAATACGGACCTCCGTGATAACCTATTGCTCAGCTCGGTCCTGATTACATTTTCATGAAACATTCCAATAGGGTTTCTATTTTATAGGGTTCCACAATTCTAAAAATTTCAGTTATATATATGTGTGTGATACATATTATATTGATATATTAATTAATATTAATATTAAAAATGAAGATGCTTACTTCCTCCGTTTTGCAAAGAGTGTCGTTTTGAAGTTTTATTTTCGTTTCACAAAGAATGTCGTTTTCAATTTTCAAAGCAATTTATTAATGTTTTTAGCTTAATTTTTATTGTAAAATGCATTGGTTTTATAAATATTTTTATTTATCTAAAATACTATTGGTTGAATAACTATCATTATTAAAAATATTAATGCATTCTAATCATTTTCTTAATAGTATTCTCTTTTCCTGTAATTTTCTTTTTAGTTTAATTATGTTTTGTTTTTTTACTTAATGGTTATATTCCTTAAATATATAAAACCTTATAATGTAAAAGTATGATTCATGCTAATTTTGAATACGACCTAATATTTCAGGTACGTCCTTGCCTAATGTACTAAAGTTATAAAAGTAATAATAAGTGGTGCCATAGTTATTCATTTACAGAATACGAAGACATATATCACTGTAACCAAGATTTGCTATGAGATTTTCTTATAAGAAAAATTATATGCTACGAGATATACAATTCTCTCCGGCAAAAATGCACCCCACTATTATAAGCAAGTCAACCCAGCCAAATATTCGAAAAGAAAAAAATGAAGTCAAAAGCTCAACAGTTCTCATTTTATTATACTAGGTGTTTTAGAGCACAATATACAGAAATTTAAAATTTAAATTATATTTAAAAATAAAATTTTATTAATTTTTAGATTTTATTATTTGATTACAGTATTTAATTTTAATTTAATTATATTAACAATATATATGTATATATTTAAAATTATAATCTTGAAAAATTATCTATTTTTCTGGTCAAAATACAAAATCAAATTCTATAAAATTAAGAGAGTTTTTTTTTGTTAGATATATAATTATAAAAATGTAAAACTATATCTTATTTTTAATATTTGTAAATATTTAAAAAGAAATTAGAGGTATTAAGATTATAAATGTTTTTTTCAAAAATTGCATAAAACTTTGAAGAATTATTTTAGTAATAAAAATTATATAATTACAAAAATAAAATAAAATAATATTTCGAAAATTATAAATTAATATTATATTTTTATTTTTATTATTGTATTTATTGTTATATTAATGATAATCTATGAATTATTGTCAAATTAAAAAATTACAAAAATAAATTACTATTAAATATAAATATCCATGTTACAAATAACTTAAAGTCATGTCATCATTTTTTGTATGTCATGTATTCATTTTTTCAAAATTAATGTGGTGATGTATTTGTATTGAGATTTATTTTTTAATGTAAATGTTAAGATTTTATTACATTGTTATACATCTAATCTTTGGTATATAATCACCAACCATCTTTCTATTATAGTGTCTTCATCTTCACAATCTTCATTCTTCCACATATACCTTACGAGTTTCTAGAGTGTCAAACATATCATTTATGGTAAAACAAAAATGATGGGAAAAAGAATAGCTTCATTCAAGAACTTGGCCAAGAAAGTGAAGAGCTTCAACACGAGAGAAGGCGGCTCCGAGTATGTTCTGATCGGTGAAGGGGACGACACTTCGCCAACGAAGACGTCTACGGGGACGTTTGCGGTCTACGTAGGGGAAGAGCGCGTGAAGCAGGTGGTGCCGACGAGTTATTTGAAGCATCCTCTATTCAGAATGCTCCTCGACAAGTCACGTGACGAGTTCCACTGTTCCGACCAGAAGAAGGTGATGTTGGTCGTGCCTTGTAGCCTCTCTGTTTTTCAAGACGTTGTTAATGCCATCGAGTCTTGTAATGGAAACTTTGATTTCGGCGATTTTGTTGAGGAGTTTCTTTAATCATTTAAGCAAACAAAAAAAAAAAATTAATTTCTTCTTCTTGATCATTTTCTTTTCGTTTTGATAAAAAATGTTGTATTGATTGTCTAGGAAAAGATACAAATCATTTTTTGTCAACAAATAATATTCATTTTTGTCAACATATATGATCATTTAACAGATATAATCAGTTCTTTTTGTCAACAGATATAATCATTATAGGACTGATTGTGAAATTTGTGAATGTAATACATGAATACAGGTTGTAGTGACGAACACCGCTTAGTTGCGTGGTGTGAATATTTTTCTCTCGTAGGATTTGTATTACATCACATTTCAAATCGTCATCACCATTACTAATGTATTTTTCAATAGTTTATATGTATTTATATTTAGTTATTCTTATGTAATTTATTTTTGGCTTATTTTTATGATAACATGGTACCAAGATTCTTTTAATAAAATAATTGTTAGTCAAAACATTATTCTATCATCAACTTTTTTCTGCAAGTAAATAGTATCGATCATATTTAACGTGATGAACAATTAAATCAGTTAAAAAATTTATCGTGTTAATAAATTAGTTTAATAGTTTAAAATGTTTAGTTTTTGAGCATAAATGTGTAAAATATTATCTTTTCAATTTAATTGCTTAAGATCACATTTATTACTTTGCAATAAAAAATTTACATTAAAAACTAAAATAAAAACCATAGTCACATATACTTTGTCCTTCTTTTTTTTTGAAACACTTTTTTTTTTTTTGGGAAACACAGCCACATATACTTTGTCCAGAACCACAAAACTTTACTAATAGCTCATGTAAAGTTTTTCATAATTGGTGTATTATTAATGAGGGTTGATACTTGGCCATTGGGCCTAAATGGGCTGATCAGTAAGTGTGTAAAATGGGCTAAATCGTTTTAGTAAACAAATATTAATTAGTTTCGAAAGAGAAAAAAAAAAAGAAGAGAAAAGGCGTCTCTTCAAAATTATTCAAATATCACATCCCACCCCGCTCTCTCTCTAAAAAGATCCCGTCGCCGGCGATAAAAGGAAGTGTGAGAGAGAGAACTTCGAACACAGAAAGCTTCGATCTTTCCTGAGTAGCATCAGATTTTGTGGCTACCCTCTCTCTTAAATTAAAAAAATGTCCAGCCGCCACGATAGAGAGAAAGGCGTCAATGTTCAAGTTCTTCTCCGTTGCAGGTTACCCATCGAACCTTTTTTTTTCTCAAAATTAGGGTTCTGGGTTCGCTTTTGAGTATAATCCCACTTTATCTTTATGCTTAAAATTGAAGCTTTTTGGGTTTCGTTTTGTTTTTTGTTGACAGGCCATTTAGTGATGATGAGTTGAGGAGCAACGCTCCTCAGGTTCTCACTTGTAATGATCTGCAAAGAGAAGTTGCTGTCTCTCAAAACATAGCTGGGAAGCACATTGATAGGGTTTTCACTTTTGATAAGGTACACAAAAATTGGCTTAGCTTAGGGTATTTTATAAAAAAGAGAGATGTTTACAACTTAAACGTCAGATACTTGATGCTGTTTGCCTTCATATTATGGTGAACAAGGAGGATTAGCTAAGCTAAAGAAGTGGAATTTGTTTGAGTGTGTATAGGATTTGCTTAGTAACTGAACCAACAACTAGTTAGTCAAAGGGTATCCTTGGTTTTTCACAATCTTGTGTGTAAGGAGACAAGTGTGCTTTGGTGTATTTAACACTTGAGACTCTGCAGTGTAGAGATAGATGTAATGATCATTTGTTCAGCCAGTTTGCTTTTGTGAAGTAGAATGGGTTTAAGCATGTGATCGTTTATGGAATTTAGTGATTATATTGCTGAACGTAGGTGTTTGGACCATCAGCCAAACAGAAGGAGTTGTATGACCAGGCTGTTGTACCAATCGTGAATGAAGTGCTTGAAGGTTTTAATTGTACAATATTTGCGTATGGACAGACTGGTACAGGGAAAACATATACAATGGAAGGAGAATGTCGCAGGTCTAAGGTCTGTGTGTTTGTTGCAAGTGTGTTTGCTTTATAAGGTTTGCTAGTGTTTTTATCTGATATATATTAATTGACACAGGGCGGGCCTAGTGGAGGTCTTCCAGCAGAAGCAGGTGTTATACCTAGAGCTGTGAAACAAATCTTTGATACGCTTGAGGGGCAGGAAGCTGAGTACAGTGTTAAAGTCACGTTTTTGGAACTTTACAACGAAGAGATTACCGATCTACTTGCTCCTGAAGATATCTCCAGAGTTGCTTCTGAAGATAAACAAAAGAAACCGTTACCTCTAATGGAGGACGGCAAAGGTGGCGTTCTTGTTAGAGGATTGGAAGAGGAAATCGTGACAAGTGCTAGTGAAATCTTTACTTTGCTCGAGAGAGGTTCCTCTAAAAGGCGAACTGCAGAAACATTCTTGAATAAACAGTCAAGGTAATGTTTTTTGATGTTTGTGTTCTTTGCACTTTGATGCCAACGTCTCTCCTACATAACATAGTTCTTCACTTTCAGTCGGTCGCATTCTCTCTTCTCAATAACAATACATATCAAAGAAGCTACTCCGGAAGGTGAAGAGTTAATCAAGTGTGGCAAGCTGAACTTAGTTGACTTGGCAGGATCAGAAAATATATCACGTTCTGGTGCTAGGGATGTAAGTAACCTCTCACTCTTCAATTGAATTGGAGCGTCTTTTTAACTCAAATAGCCTTTCTCTGTCTAGGGCCGCGCTCGAGAAGCTGGTGAAATAAACAAAAGTCTTCTTACATTAGGGCGAGTGATCAGTGCTTTGGTAGAACATCTTGGACACATTCCTTACAGGTTTAAACTCGTTTTCTAGGTGTTTTTATTGATGTTAGTGATCATGTAGCACTGTTTCAAGCTGTGCGGAATTCTATAATTATATCTTGCATTGAAATTTAGGGATAGTAAGCTCACCCGCCTACTGCGTGATTCACTTGGTGGGAGAACGAAGACATGTATCATAGCAACAGTTTCACCTGCTGTTCACTGTCTCGAGGAAACCTTGAGTACTCTAGATTATGCACATAGGGCAAAGCATATTAGGAACAAACCAGAGGTACCGTCTTTTATTATAGCTTTCTCGTTCAAAAACCAGAACTCATGTTCGTACTCTTGTTTATATCTTTTTGGCAGGTTAACCAGAAAATGATGAAATCTACTTTAATAAAGGACCTTTATGGTGAAATAGAACGACTCAAGGCGGGTAAGAGGCAATCTCACTGTCGCGGTGGATAGAATAATTGCAGGGGTGATAAATATACTCGTTGCAAAGTCTTGTGCTCTGACCTTTTTTTATTTGTTTTGTTTAGAGGTCTATGCTTCCCGTGAGAAAAATGGTGTTTATATGCCAAAAGAGAGATACTATCAAGAGGAGAGTGAAAGAAAGGTATTGAGTTTCTGAGCACAGTTCAGATTTCTCTTAGGTTGAAAGAACATAATGTTCATTTGGCATTTGGTAACCTCTTCACCTCCTTACTCATCCCCTTTGTTTTTGCTTCTTTTGGTAGGCAATGGCTGAACAGATTGAGCAGATGGGTGGTCAGATAGAGAATTATCAAAAGGTTGGTGTCTCATTACTCAATAGATCAAAAACACAGTTGTTATTTGTCTGAAACGGAATATGAATTCTATTATTTACATATTTGTTCTGACCAGAAACTTGAGGAGTTGCAAGACAACTACACTGGTCAAGTGCGGGAGTGCTCTGATCTGACCAGCAGGCTTGATAGCTCCGAGGTACTGGTTAATTGCTTTTGCTGGGCTTTAGTGCTTTATAACTATGCCCTGAGAGTTTTAATGTGCTATCTAGAAAAACTTGAGCCAAACAAGCAAAATGCTTGCTTCCACAAACGAGGAATTGAAGAAATCTCAATATGCCATGAAGGAGAAAGATTTCATCATCTCAGAGCAGAAAAAATCTGGTACTTTCTAAATCATTACTTGAATCAAGTGCTTGAAAAGTTGTCTCTAACAATGCTTATGCATTTTACCAGAAAATGTACTGGTTCAACAAGCTTGTGTTTTACAATCCAACTTGGAGAAAGCTACAAAAGAAAATGATTCATTACACCAAAAAATTGGTATGTTTTTTTTACCATTTAGGCCTGTCTTTAAGCAATATCATAAGATTTGTGTATATATGATCGATTTGGTGATGTGCAGGAAGAGAGGACAAGCTCAGTGCCGATAACAGGAAAGTGGTAGACAATTATCAAGCAGAACTTTCTGAACAAATATCCAATCTGTTCAGTATGGTTGCTTCATGTCTGTCCCAGCAAAATGCACAGCTTCGTGGTGTTAACAAACTGTCCCAATCTCGGTTAGAGGCACATAACAAGGTATCAACTGTTTTTGTTCTTTAGTTTTCTAACAATTTTCCTCTAACTTTGAAACACTATTTGCATATATGTTTGTTGTTCAGGCCATTCTGGAAATGAAAAAGAAGGTTCGAGCGTCAAGGGATTTATATAGTTCTCACTTGGAGGCAGTGCAGAATGTAATCCGCTTGCACAAGGCAAACTCGAATGCTTGTCTTGAGGAAGTTTCAGCATTAACGACTTCAAGTTCATCTTCCATTGATGAGGTACGCCTTTGTCAATCTCTTTCAGTGACTTTTGGTGTGCTCCAACAGTAACTGTCTTGTGGATTTCAGTTTCTTGCTTCAGGGGAGGAGACAACGTCCTCGTTATTTGATGAACTTCAGAATGCTCTTACGTCTCACCAGGGAGAAATGGCTCTCTTTGCGAGGGAACTGAGACAGGTTAGTGCACTGAGAGATATAACATCTTCTTAGCTTACAAAGACTGTTAACTGGATTGTCTTTTTTCCTAATAAGCAGAAGTTCCACACAACGATGGAGCAAACACATGAGATGTCTGAATACACAAGTACGTTTTTTCAGAAGCTTATGGAAGAGTCTAAAAATGCTGAGAATCGTGCAGCAGAGGCAAACGATAATCAAATAAATAGCATTGTCGATTTTCAGAAGACTTACGAGGTCATAATGCCTACATCTCTTTAAGTTATGTTTCGCTTGAGTCTATCTATAACTAGCATGTGTTGTTTGCAGGCTCAGTCAAAATCTGATACAGAGAAACTTATAGCGGATCTAACTAACCTAATCTCAAGTCACATTCGTCGCCAACACGAATTGGTTCGGTTGCTTCTTCTTCCATTTGTTTCTTTTTGTCTTCCGTTTCATGAAGCATAAAGACTGTATTGTCTGTTTTTTTTCCTGGCAGGTGGATTCAAGACTCCATAACTTTAAAGATGCAGTCTCTTCCAACAAAACTTTCTTGGATGAACACGTCTCTGCTGTAAATACTCTGGCTAAAGACGCAAAAAGAAAATGGGAGACGTTTTCTATGCAAGCTGAGAATGATGCAAGAGATGGTGCTGATTTCTCGGCTGCGAAACATTGTCAAATGGAGTTACTGCTTCAGCAATCGTAAGATCATTTGCTATGGTTTTTGCAACAATCTTTCAGTATTGCATTGTAACCTTTTCATCTTTCTATGTGTTAGTGTTGGTCATGCGGAATCAGCTTTTAAACACTGCAAGCTAACTCATGAGTCTCTAAAGGAGATGAACAGTAAGCAAGTCGCAGATGTGTCTTCACTTGTTAAGTCTGCTTGTGGTAGTAACGAGCAGCACGATGGTGAAGTAGATTCTGCAAGGACTGCTGCTGAGAAAGATGTAACCAAGAACAGCGATGAGATCATCCAGCAAATTGATGGTAAAAAGTTCTCTTTCTTATGGGCTTGATCATTATCATGACAGTTCTAAATTGATATCCATGTAATATTTGCAGGCATGTCCGAGGATGAAAAAGTGTATGTATCACAAATCTTGAAAAATGTCAAGACGCATGAAAAATCACTTGAAAGTTTCCAACATGATCATTGTTGCCAAGCTAGATGCATTGAGGATAAAGCTCAAGAAACTTTTCAACAAAGATATATGGTAAGTGGTTCCTCACAGCGTAGTAATAACATTACTCTCTCTTCACTCTACCAAGTTCCCTTTTGGTGAATCGTAGGAATATGAGCCTACAGGGACAACTCCGTCTAAGAGTGAACCAGAGGTGCCAAGCAAAGACACCATTGAATCACTACGAGCAATGCCAATTGAGACTTTGGTTGAAGTGTTCCGGGAAAACCACTCTTATGAATCCTTTGCTGCCAAGGAATCAAAACCGCAGCAGTTAACACGGTCACCTCTCTCCCAAGTCAACTAGGGAACCACCTCTGTTCCATTTTATGGTCAAAATCGGTGTCTGTATAACTATTATTTGTGTACACATTTGTGAAAGTGTGGGATCAAATCAATGAAGAGTTAGATGCTTCTGACACATCTTATGAGTTTTATAAGTCCTTAAAACTAATCCCTTACTTGTGGGATTCAGCTTCTTTCACCTACATTGAAACATTCAACATTGTATAATGTATGCTTTCTTATTTCAGTAGTGGAATATTGGATAGCAATCTCCCACAGCGGGTTTGTTCTTAAGCATTATGTTGACGGACTAGATACTCTCACGGGTCCAGACACTCGTTTTAGGCCATAATTCTCATGAATTTGTTATTGGGTCGGTTATTTTCAAAATACTTTATAATAAGTGGAGTCGAATCAGACATATATTAAAAAACAATTGGTCTAGACTTGAATTGTTACTTATTTATCCTAACACATTAAGAAAATGCAAATCTTGGACTCTTTTTGCTCGTGTTGTTTATGTTGTGCATGCATATACCACTTGATCACTTTCTATATATGATTCAACCAAGAAGATGCTTTCAAATCCCAACGATGAACATTTGAAGTGGAAAATCAAGTAGCATCTGTGAGATCAGAGTCACTGTGCCACTCAAGAGATTCATCTTTCTTACAATACCATGAGAATATCCGGAAATCAAGAGCATGAGAGATTCCCATTGAATCCTCTTTTTACCATTTCAGAATGTAATTATGAACATCTTTTAGTTCGTGCTATATTTTCAAAAGCTTTACAACTCAGCAACTACGTGTTTGTATATAAAGCTTAAAATAACATGTTTATGATATTGGTAATGGCAAATCTAGTTTCTATATATCAAGCTTTTGGTATTTGGTCATTCATTTTAGAAAGTGGAACATCAGTAAAGTGGAGTTATATACATTTTTTTTTTCATTCTTGTTTCTTCAATCTAATATATGGTAACAATTGGTTAAAGATATAGTGGTAGGCATTAGCCTCAAGTAGAATCAACTCAAGACTTTAGCGATACTCCTGCAAGGTTCATTTGCACAAAAGATGCAGGCAATGTCTATGTGGGTGATGTTTCACAATTATAGCAATGGAAGCATTACAACTAGCAAAAAAGTTGTGGAGATATTTCTGGTTTATATAAAAAAGAGTTTGAAGCATACATGAGTGTTTCAAAAAAAAAAAAAAAAAAAGAAGCATACCTGAAATTTTGGTTTTGTGTGGAAGTAAGTTCAATGCTGAAAGTGTTAACTTGAAACTGTGAGAAGAATCTTTGCTTCACTTTTTGGCTTTATCCTGTGATGGCCTTTTCTAGTGAAGGCATAATTTGCTCATATAATAACCGGACATTAGGTTTGTTATGTCTCGTGTATTGTCTATGAGTGGTCTTATTTAAACCGGTTCTTGATTTTGATCGATCTGTTGGATACATGCAAGTGAATGTTGAAATATTTATATTTGTCTCACCTTTTTTTTGTTTAACAGGAAATGACAACAGCTCATCAGCTTGTTATTAATCAACAAATGTAATAAAAAAAACATCTATAATACTATCATAAATACTGTGGTTTAAATTTTGGATTTTTTTTTGATAAAATAAAATTTGAAATCTTAGATCCATTACCTCTTCCGATCAAGAAAATATATTATTATTTTTTTAGTTCTCTTTTAATATCGCAAAACGAACTTAGAACATACATTGATATTCTATATGTGGTCACTGTTTAGGTTTGGATATTCGGATCTTCGGATCGGTTTTAGGTCGGATCTTTTCAGGTTCAGATCTTTCAAATCTTAAAGTTTAGGATACAATAGGGTAATTTGATCATTTTATGTCCCAAGAAACTACCAACGAAACCTTTTGCATCGGAACTGTCCGATGAGATTCCAACAAAATTCTGTACTTCTCGGAAAACCCTCAGCAAGCTGTCAATATTTTTTCTAACAAAAAAAGAGGATTCTCGAAGATTTTCATAGGAGGGTACACTTTTCTTGTAGTGAAGTGATTAAATTGTACCAAAAGTTATATTATGAAAAATTATGACAGTAAATTCAGTTTACATATTGTGCTAATACCGGGATGAATAGGAATTTTGTATATAGGAATTTGAAGTGCAAACTTGATATAAAATGTGCTCACTTGGACGACAAAACAAGAGCAGCCATGATTTCACTCATCTGGTATAAATGATTATTATAGGATAAGAAGAGTTATATACTTCAGTTACAAAAAAAGGAATTATAATATACTTGAGGAAAGAATCGTCACATAAGTTATGAAACAGTTAAAAGAAAAATTAAAATAAGTTATGTAACATAATCCAGCAATACTACTAAAATATATTATTCGCTAAATAGGAGTAAAACTGCCGACCAAAAACATTAAGTTTCAGTTAGGATAGAACTATAAAAACATTATAAGATAAAAATCAGCTTCCGGATATTTTTATTATTTTAAATCATTCAGATGTATTGCTTTCTAATTATAGTTAAGAGTAAAAACTCCCCTGGATTAACATTATCCTAAAACTTATCTATTTTCTGTTATCTTCCTCCTCATTTTTAGCCTATATAAACAATACAACAAACTACATTTTTCACATATCAAATTCTCTCATCCTTAGTATACACCACTCCTACGTACACACACACAAATATCAAACACCACTCAGATCCTGAGTTTTTGGATCAATGGGTATCTCACGTATTGTTTCTGTGTTATTATTGCTTGTCGTACTCAATTTAAGCAGTAATAACATCAAAGGGATTGAAGCCTTTCATCATGTTTACGAAAATTTGCAATCTCAATCAGTCGAGACAGTGAATCATCTTCACAGATCCGCTTATCACTTTCAACCTCCAAAGCATTGGATTAACGGTACATTGATCTCTCTATTTCATTTATAATTTACTTAGAAACATTTGTTTCCTTAATTAGGGTTTATAATGCTTAGATTTTAAGTTTCTGTCAGGTCTTCATTTCTTCAAATCCAATATTTGCTCGTTACAGTATGTGTGATAAAACGATAAAACGAGCATTTCAATGAACGAAACAAATAAACCTCCGACCAGATCAGTATATTTCCTAATAACCCTACGTATTGATAATTTCTCCCTTAATATATACAGGGAGATACAGTACATTATGTTTACATGTGGTACATATAAACGTATTAATGTATACATGCAGTAGTAATATAATGTAATTGCGAATGAAAACAGCAACTATAACATGTGAACACAGCTATACCTCCCATTACGTGAAAGCACATCATATATCACGTGAGAACGCAGCTATGCTTATTTTGTATCATACAACTATGTTTTTATCTTTCTTTGTGAATGTGTGTCCATATCTCTTTCACAAATATATCTTGTCAAACCTCAAAACATTTTAATTTGATATCCAAAAAAAAACAATTTTATTTCATTATGCAATAACACATAAAAACCCTATTCTATATAGATAGGTGTTATAAAAATAAATATATATAGATAACAGATTGTTTAATATCTTACAACTTTAAATAATTCAATCGGAAACCAATTATAGATAATAAATTATGTTGAGGAGAGAATGATCGTGATCGAGTAATAAATTACACATTATCCTCCTTTATTCACGGTTTCTTAATTTATCTACAAGTTCTTGTACCATATACTTTCATTGATCATGTGATTCTTTTGTATCACATATCCTCTTATCATATCTTATTTAAAAGTCTAAATCTAATTTTGATTAATTCAACATAATCTAACCTCGTTTTCCTTTGTTTTTGTGTGTTTCCATGTGGCATTCTCGACAATCACAACAGATCCGAATGGTGAGATTATCAGAAAATACATTTGTATAGTTCTCAATAATATCTTTAGATAATCTAATTTGAGGTTTTTGAAAACAGGTCCAGTATACTACAAAGGTTTCTACCATCTCTTCTACCAATATAACACCAAAGGTGCGGTTTGGGGTAACATTGTGTGGGCACATTCGGTCTCCAAAGACTTAGTCAATTGGGAGGCTCTTGAACATGCCCTCTATCCCTCCAAATGGTTTGACATCAAAGGTACATGGTCCGGTTCAATAACACTTGTACCGGGAAAAGGGCCGGTTATTCTCTATACCGGCGTTAACCAAAACGAAACTCAAATCCAAAACTACGCAATCCCTGCGGATCCCTCAGACCCATACCTAAGAAAATGGATTAAACCGGATGATAACCCGGTTGTAATGCCAGACTATACCATGAACGGTTCAGCCTTCCGTGATCCGACCACGGCATGGTTCTCCAAAGATGGATACTGGAGAACCGTGGTTGGGTCAAGAAGAAAGCATAGAGGGATCGCTTATATCTATAGAAGTCGAGATTTCAAACACTGGGTCAAAGCTAAGCACCCGGTTCACTCGAAAGAATCAACCGGTATGTGGGAATGTCCTGATTTCTTCCCGGTTTCCACAACCGATTTTCAAAACGGTTTGGACTTGGATTACACTGGTACGAACACAAAACACGTGTTGAAAGTTAGCTTGGACATAACCAGGTTCGAGTATTACACGCTTGGTAAATACGATCCTAAGAAGGACAGGTACGTACCAAACGGTGAAACACCTGATGGTTGGGACGGTTTAAGATTTGATTATGGTAACTTCTATGCTTCAAAGACATTCTTTGACTACAAAAAGAACAGAAGAATCTTGTGGGGTTGGGCCAATGAATCTGACACTGCTGAAGATGATATCTCCAAGGGTTGGGCCGGTCTTCAGGTTATATATTGTAACTATATTAATAGTTTTATGATTTTTTTCTATTTTTTCTTAATAATGATTTAATTATTTGTTTCTAAAGGTTATTCCAAGAACGGTGCTTCTTGACGCAAACAAGAAGCAACTAGTGTTTTGGCCTATTGAAGAAATAGAGTCATTAAGAAGTAACTACGTCCGAATGAACAACAAAAACATCAAGATGGGTCAACGCTTAGAAGTCAAAGGAATCACTCCTGCTCAGACCGATGTGGAAGTGACATTCAACGTCGGACAATGTCTAGAGAAAGCTGAGGAGTTCGACCCGAGCTTCACATTCAAACCGTTAGATTTGTGTAAAATAAAAGGCTCGAATGTGACTGGTGGTGTTGGACCTTTTGGTCTGATCACATTGGCCACTCCTGATTTGGAAGAGTACACTCCTGTCTTCTTTAGAGTCTTCAAAGACACTTCTACAAATAAGCCTAAGGTTCTCATGTGCTCCGATGCTAGACCGTACGTTCCATAACCCTCTATATATATATATGCTTAATATCCTATATATTTATAATATGCTTTTCGTTTAATGATTCTAACATTCAATGAAACATTTCGTTATAGTTCATCGTTGAAGCAAGACCGGGGTCCACTCAAACAAGATAGGATGTATAAACCATCGTTTGCTGGTTTTGTGGATGTTGATCTATCTGATGGAAGGATCTCTCTAAGGAGTTTGGTACGTATATAGTAAAAATCTATGGTATTATTTATTTATTTGTTTTGTGTATATGTGATCAAATGGAATATTTATTTACAGATTGATCACTCGGTAGTAGAGAGCTTTGGAGCTTTAGGGAAGACAGTAATAACGTCAAGAGTGTATCCAGTGAAAGCAGTGAAAGAGAATGCGCATTTGTATGTGTTTAACAATGGAACACAGACAGTAAACGTAGAGAGTCTTGATGCATGGAGCATGGAGAAGCCTTTGCAGATGAATAATGGAGCTCCTTAATTTACTCTCCTTTTATCCTTTGTTTCTTATAATGTTGGTTAGTAACTGCGAGATATATTTGATGACATTAGAAAGGAAAACTTTGTGATTTTCTGTGTTTATCAATATGATTAGTGCATGTCCGCACTTTTTTTTTTTGAAACACAACTTCCATTAACTTAAACTCAAAGGTTACATAGTAAACTAGAGGGAATTAGACATCTTCTTGGAAATGAAACATAAGCTACAATAGCAAGAGAAATTAAACATGATAAATCTTCATATGAAGTTGACAGCGAATTCAAGATGAATCTTAAATGCGTCGATAACGCTTTCACAACAAAGTCGAACAGCTGTAATTTAGTCACAAGTGACGTTGAGAACCAACCTTCACCAACGAGGAAAACCGAAGTAGCCTCGATTGCACCTTCTGGCCCCGTACAGACCGCTACACAAGGTGACAAACCGGTGAATAAGTTGAAATAAGCGCTCGGAAGAAACTCCGAGGAAACATCTCCATTCATAGAACGGAGGCATATAGATATTATCGGTCCTAGTGAATCCACTAGTAAATTTTTCCTAGAGACCCCGGTGAATCTACCGGAAATCTTTAAATTAACCAAAATCATAAAGCATTGCATTAGATTCTTCTTTACTATGAGACCTTGACTCTTCACGACAGGGGTGGATGTTACAATTCTCAAAATGGACCAGGCCCACTTTCTTACGGCTCCTGAAGCGTTGGTTGAAAACCATTTACGAGTGGCTATGGCTGATCTAACAATCATGCCGGAGAGGGAGAGGATGGGGGGACCGCCTGTACCGTGCGAGGGGACGCAAAATGATGAAAAGCTTGACGTTTTATGAGACTCGAACTTCACCGGAGATGGAGAAGTTGACCTCGCCGGTTGAGAACAAAGCTCTAGCGACGGATGACAGGCTTGACCAGAGTTGACAGTGTGCCTTGTCCGATGGCAGCCAGAGAGAACAACATCGGGGGATGAAGCCAGAGGCGAAGGTAAAGCGGCGGCGAGAGAATCCTCTCGGCTCATCGCTGGGAGAGAGACCAAAAGAGGAGCAAAGATCACCGGACGAGGTGCAATGGAGGGTCGACAGTATTGTCTTCCTCGCGGCGTTTGTCGGGATCTTCCTCCAGAGAACCGATTGAAACGAACTAGGAGCCAACAAACCAAACAGCAAGACATGGACAAGCGGGTGGGGGAGAGACACAGCGTTGTTGAAGAGGCCCCGCGCCGGCGAGAAACGGCGTCACCGGCGCCGGGGGTCATAGATCTGGAGATGTCTCGAGCCCTGTGCCAGAGAGAGAGTTCGCCCTAAACAGCGACAGTTAGTACATGTCCGCACTTAAGATATGGACTCTTGTACCTTTCTACTAATTACTCAATAAATAATTTTAGAAAGCCAAACAACAAGAACCTGTAGTTGGACCTAAGTTGAGAAATTTGTGTGTTTAAACAAAAAGATGACTATCTATTAGCTTGGTTGTACTTAAATATCATTTTCGTTTATGATATTAGAACATCTCCATCGCAGAGTTTTTCATAAAGTTCTAATAATAATAAAAAAAAATTTAAAAAAGGAAATATAACAAAAAAAGTTTTTATTTAAAAACATATGGAAATGGTATTAAAACCCTTCATTCCACTTGTCAAGAACTCATTTTTCAGATTCCAACCATGAGGCTGCTCTTAATATTTATTGAATACTACAATTTTTCAGGATGACATAACCACAACTAAAAATTAAGATGGTAGGACTGTTTAGGAATTTTCAAACGATGCAAAAGGTAAAAAGTAATGAGAAAAATGTTTTTTCTTTTGTAAAAAAAATATCATCATGCAGTAGTTACTCAAATTCCTGAAAAAAATCATCTTATTTTGTGTTGATTTTAGATTTACATGTTCAGAAACCATTTTCATATGTACTTTTGAGTAAAATCAGCTAAAAATGAAGTTTTCAGTTTTTGAATCATGAGTTAATGCTATTGTTATTGATTGCTAAGAAATTTTCATATAGAGATTGAATTTACGTTTGAATACTAAGGACGTCCTAAATAATCTTCTGATTATTTGATTTTTAATCCAGTATTTCTAATTAGGATTTTGGAAACAGATGTTAGTCTCATAATAACTTATTAGGCGTAATTCGCAAAGGACATAGATTCATTATTGTAGAAAAATATTGTTCAAAAGCATTGTTCAAAAAATGAAACAAGCTAAAACTCAAAAAAAAACATTGTTCTGACAAAAAGAAACAAAGCTAAAACTCAGAGCCTCCTTCCTCTTCTACCACTCTTTCGGCGAGTACTGTCTGTTGGGATGGGAGTAACATCCTCTGCAACAAACAACAAGCACACTGTTAGAAATGCTCAAAACATGTTCAACCCCAAGTCTTAGATGATGATGGTATGCAAGCTTACCAATGCGACCAATTTTCATGCCGGAACGGGCAAGAGCTCTAAGAGCAGACTGAGCACCAGGACCAGGTGTCTTGGTCTTGTTTCCACCTGTGGCACGAAGCTTCACGTGCATAGCAGTGATTCCAAGCTCCTTGCATCTCTGAGCAACATCTTGCGCAGCAAGCATAGCTGCGTATGGTGATGACTCATCTCTATCAGCTTTCACCTTCATTCCACCTTTTAATCAACAACAGAGCACAAAGATTGAAAACTTAAGAGACTAAAAAAGACAAACAACATTCAGACCGATCTATAGATACTTTACCAGTGATACGGACAAGGGTTTCACGTCCAGACAAATCAGTAACGTGCTGCACAAGTGGAGACACAACAATGTCAGTTTCCCGTATAAATGATAATGAGATTTATTATCTCTCTTTTTCAAGAAGACTTACAATGAAAGTGTCGTTGAAGGAAGCGAAGATGTGAACAACACCGAAGACTTGCTCTCCATCACGAACAGCTGGTCCAAGTGTCACTGTCTCCTCCTTGGGCTCTCTCGTCTTTCTCCTCGACTACACAACATTAACACTAACTTTCATAAACCCAAGCTCACATACAGTCACATCAAGCTCATTCTCAATAAAAATGAAAACTTTTTCATAACTATACACTATAATCAAATCTGAGATAATCTGAGAAATGAGAAAACTTTACGTTCAGACAAAGCTTACCATGGTTTAAGGCAAGTAAATGGTATGAAAGAGCCTCTTGTTCTTGTAGTTTCCGCCGGCAAGATAGTTTGGCAAGAACAAGAAGAAGAATTTAGATCAGAAATCGGTTTTATAGTAGGGTTTCGAAATACGTTTTGGGCTGAATCTTCACTATTGGGCTAGCATTAGTTTATTAGCTCGGCCCAATATATATATTACCAGTTAGTTTATGCCTCCTATGAAACGTCGTCGTTTCATGAATTTGAAGACATTCAAAACTAGATTAAGGATGTGGTATTTGAACATGAGCATAGTAGGCCCTTTATATTTCGGGTATCAGTTAAGTTCATGCGGATATCTACTAGTTAAATTTATGATCCATTTAGAAACCAAGAAAATTTGTTTTGAATAGATTCAGTAATCTTTGGTTCAGATCAGTTCAAATAATAAAACCAAAACATTGATTTCTTTTGGTATTTTCAAATAAAATATTAGACAATTTGAATAACAATAGTATAATTTAGACTGTTCAAGTATTTAGATCAATCAAATATAAAAATATATAAATCATTCAAGTATTTGAGAGTTTCCATCCATTTTCACTTCTTTTTTCGGTTCAATTTAGTTCGGATCACTGGTAAAATGTCCAAGCCTAAATCTGGCGCCTTAGACGGCTCGGCCAAACCATCATTTGGTGGAAGAACTGCGAAGATTGGTTTCACTTTGGATTATGGACTATATTAATGTTGTATAAACTATCGACCAGACTGATTCTTACAGTGATGATAATGATGCAAACACATTAAACAGAAGAAGAAATGATCTCGACATTGAATTCAAGAGTAAAGTTTCTATGAGACTCGAGCAAGTTCTACAGCTCTTTTGAGTGCTCCTAAGAGACTTCTCATGATTCTTTCTTCTCCTGGAGGTGCCTTGTCTTTCTTCCTCCCATTACGTGTAGCTCGGAACACTGGTCCTGAACCTGAACCACTCTCTGTGCTTTGGTACACCAAACAGTCTATGTAAACCGGAACATCTGTTTTGCCTTCATCTTCCATCACTATGAATCCCAACCTCGCTCCTCCACTTATTCTATCCACCTGCTCTAGTTTGATATCACTTGTTGACATATAGATATCGATCAATAGAAAAGTAGAGAGCCAATCACCTTGAGAGGAACAGGAAGAGGTATGTTGGCTCCTTGACAAAGACTGTTCGCCCACTGTTGCATCAACAACAAACAAAAAAGTTACATAAGCAAAGATCGCTAGAAGGAGGGGTCGAACCTCCGACCTTGTGGTTAACAGCCACACGCTCTAACCAACTGAGCTATTCCAGCTTTGCATGTTGTAGAATTCACTAGTTTACCTGAAAAAGAAGAGTTTCGAATCTTGGAAGATCGGTATCCATGGGAAGCTTCATGGTACCGAGTGAAACACCGTCTTCCTCCACAGGCAAAGCATTTGCTACTACAAATGTCCTCTTCATTTGCCTGCGTGCGGCGTTCCTGGTGCTCGCTGTGCCATTCGTCGGAGGAACAAGAAGACGGCAAGGATTAGAGGGACGGAGAAGGAACTTAGCCGGAGATCGGACGCTCAGAGTAGACGGGAAGAAGAGAGCCGCTGCTGCCGCGTAAGACATTTTGGTGACAAGAGAATCTGAAAGATAGCGTTTTAGAGGATATGAGTTTAAACATGATGACACGTTGTCGGAAAAAGACTTTATGACGTGTTCTGTCTGAAACCGTTGATTTCAAGCGAACGTTGTGTAATCAATATTCGATTATTTTGTAAACATTGTAATGTTCAACAGAGATAGAGAGACTTCACTCATTAAAATCAACCTTGACAAAAACTAGTCCACTAGTAATAACAAGGATCAGTACAGAGTTATAGTTCTTAATCATGTCATAATGGTTTACTAATCAATCACTTTGGTCCTCAGAATCTTCACTTCATGTATTGGCCTGAAATTTGACAGCAGAAAAAAAGAGTTAATGGTTTCTCAATGGGTCAAAATTCTCAGTTGATTTCGAATGAGTGAAACTCTTTACCTACGATCTCAAAACATGATATATAGCAAATTAAATTGGAGATGTATGTGGTTTACCATCCAAGGAGGGTGCAGGTGCTAAAGAGATGAAGAACTGACTCTCATTAGTGTTAGGACCAGCGTTAGCCATTGATAAAATCTCAGCTCCTGTGTGCTTCAACTCTGGCTTTATATCATCCTCAAACTTGGAACTAGTACAAGAACAAGGCCAAAGAGTCACCCCTTATGATAAAATGCTAAAACAAATATACAACATGCAGATATATCCATTATTATTTCCAACTATTTTAGTGATACAGAATTTTGGTTATTAGTTGGAGAAAATTTGATAATTTACCTAGTAAGTTTTACAAAAATAGAAAAAGAAAAAGAAAAAAACCATGTTTATTGTTTACATAATTATTTTTATAAAATTGCCGACTCCAAAAGTAAATCAATGGTAAGACTAAATTTACATAATTATATATTGCAGGGAAAAGTAAAAGATAAGTTCAAATCCACGGCAAGAGATCTAGGACTTATCAAAATTCGTATACAAACTCTGGGTACTCAAAACATCTTTTGACCTAGCCAACATGTTTTTTTTTTTTTTTTGAACTTTTGATACCTAGCCAACATATTCTTACGGGGGAAAAGAAAAGGAAGAGAAGCATGCAAGAGCCACAAACTTCCTTCTGAACTCGTGATTGAGATTCTCACGAGACTTCCTGCTAAATCCCTTATGAGGTTCAAATCCGTATCAAAGCTCTGGTCATCTTTAATTTGTTCCCAACATTTCACCAACCGTTGCCTAAAGGTTTCATCATCGTCACTGCGTATATACATGTGGTTGAGCTTCGACAAGCGTCACGTCAAAAATGTATTACTATCATCATCATTGTCACCTTTGGACAATACTACTATGTCGTCCTTTTTCATCGACCAAGATTTGATTATCCCATCAATGGAAGGCTACTCCCTCTCTCAGGTTTTTCGCGGTTTGATATGCTTTACAAATGGTCCAAGTGCTAAAATATATAACACTACCACTAGACAACTTGTCGTGTTACCGGACATAGAAGGATCCAACATCATAGCTGAAGATCGCAATAAGGATTTCATGTACCACATGGGACATGATCACATTCATGATCAATATAAAGTGATTTGCATAGTTTCAGCAGCCATTGAAATATGTGGGAGGTACATGTCAGAGCATTGGGTCTTACTACTAGGAGGAGGAGATGGATCAAGTCGGTGGAGAAAGATTTCAAACCCGTTTCGACCACATCTTCCTTTAATAAAAAGAGTGACTATCAAGGGGAGTGTCTATTACCTAGCTTGGGTTTGCTTGTTTTTTCCTGTGCTTTTCAGTTTCGATTATCGTTCTGAAGAGATTAGTATGTTCCAAGAACCTGAAGATAACGCATTCTGGTACTGGCCTCGTTTAATTGGACTTATAGAATACGGTGGAAGAGTAGCTGTTTTACACCATGCCCATGATGTCATGGAACTATGGGTTATGGATGATGTGGAGAAGAATATGTGGTCGAGAGAGACTTTCTTGTTGGATCCTTCTCACATGCATTTACTCAATGGCATCAGGTTGAGAGTACAAGGTACAACTAGAAATGGTGAGGTAATTTTTGTTCCTCAAAATACTTCCTCTACCGGCATGATGATCGTTCAACCTCAAAGTGATGCTCTTTACCACTTTTTTCTTTACAATCTAGAAAACAACCATTTGAGAAAAGTTGAAATTAAAGACACATCCAACCGCTATCTTACTAATATTTGGGACGTTATTATTAGATTAGATGATGTTGAGAACTTGTTGTTTCTTTAAGCGTTTATGCTTGTTTGTGTTTTCTTCTCCCCTTCTAGGCTTCTAGCTAGGTTTAATTGGTTTAAAGAAGTTTTATTTTATTTTGTTTGGATGTTTTTGTTGTTCTTTAATTGGACGGCATCTTACACCAATCTGTCTCTTGTCTTTCTTCTCCTCGCGAACTGACAAGTCTGTTTCCACATCAAATAAGCACAGATTATATAATAGCCCGAAGATAAATCAGAGACGCAACCAATAAGTACTAAGAAGCAAAGCCCATCAAGATCAACAACATATGCCAACTAATACATAACTATATGGGGAAAACATTTCGAACCTATGCAGTTGAGTCATGATTACAGAGTTGCATTAACGTCTTTAAAATCATCATCATCACTATCAAAATTTGTACCATATAAAATATATATGTAGATTTGAAATGCCCCTTTTGGGATTGAGCTGGACTGGATTTTGGGTTTTACCTCTAACAGACATGCATATATGATATAGGGTGGTGATGCTGATGTCAATCATGGTCCAAGTAGAGTCCCATAACAATCGATCTTTAAGACCATGATTAACCCTAAAAATCTCAATTGAGTCTTAGGTTTTTTTTCTTTCTTCTTTTCTGTTTTTAAAAAAAAAAAAAAAAAAAAAAATTAACCAATCGTGGGTCGCTACGTGTCCGTGGGACCCGTGAACAGTACAAGAATTCTTTAAGAGTTGACTCTTAGAGAAGAAGTGTAAGAGGTGGGTTTTTAAAAAATTGTGGGCCCCACCCCTTAATAACCCTCCTAAGAGCTCCGGTTAATCTTGCTCTAAGATTTTGACAATGTTATAGTCATGTGAGAGTCCTGTGCTTCGCTTGAAGATAACCAACTAATTTGAAAAGTAGTTAGTCATTCAATTAACAAAGTTCTGTTGTACAATTGGCATGTAATAAAATGAAAAGAAATCGCACGTTATCAAGTTTTTTTTTGTTTGCCTACCTACGTAAACTTCATTATTATTACATTATGATATATTTAGCTTTCTTTTATCTTGAATTATGAGCTGAGACCCAGTAAAGTGGGGAGAGTAAGAAGCAACAACTCCTCTTCCCGGACCCTAACAAATCAACTAAACTAAATATTACACAATTAAAAAAAGTCTCACCACTAATTAGCTGCTAATTATTCCTAACTAATCACTACGTAAAACAAGAACTATATAAATACTTGTACACCTTCCATTAACTTCCCACCACAAGTAGAAAACATTTCATTACACAAATAACACACTTCTTCTTTCTTTGAATCCCAATTTGCAAGAGAGAATGGCTAAAGAGTCCACCACCATTGACGTTGGCGAGTCGAGTACCGTGACCAAAAGTAGAAGCCATGTCGTAGTGGACGAGAAGAAGAAGAAGAAAGGCTTTGTGGCAGCCGCTGCAGGAGGTGGCTACAAGAGAGGTTTGGCCATATTCGATTTCCTTCTCCGTTTGGCGGCCATAGGAATCACCATCGGTGCTTCCTCTGCCATGTTCACAGCCGAGGAGACACTTCCTTTCTTTACTCAGTTCTTACAGTTCCAAGCTGGTTACGATGACTTCCCCACATTTCAGTAAGTCCATTTACATTTTCTTAACATATGAATTCGATTTTACTAATTTACATTACGTTTTCACACAGTAAATACGTATATAGTATATTATATATACTTTCTACTATTTTACTCTTATAGTTTTAACTGAAATCAAATATTTAAATTCATGTTATTGTAAGTAAAGTCATGTACGTATTATATATTGTAAATTTGTGTAGTTAATTATTTTAAATTTGTCAAACTAATAATTTAAAGCATCTTTATCCAAAGTTTTTAAGAAGGGCTTTTGCACTGTTTGTGAACTCCACTGATATATGAAATCCACAAATAGTGCAAGAACCGGTTGCAAAAATTATGAAACAAGAACTGTTTTTTACATTGTTCGCGGTTCCACTGACATGTGACGACCCTTTATTGTTTTTTTTTCTTTTTTAAATCAGACAAAATAAATTAAGAACTCAAATAAAATTCTAGGGATAAATGATGCTATTAATGAACTATATACATGTAAATTGTTTTTGAAGGTTCTTTGTGATAGCAATAGCCATCGTCGCCAGCTATCTCGTCCTATCACTTCCCTTCTCCATCGTAACCATTGTCCGTCCACTTGCGGTTGTACCCCGGCTCATCCTCCTCATCTCCGACACCGTAATTTTCCTTTTTTATATATCCAATTTATTTATTTATTATTTTAATGTACTTCATTCTGTTTTAATTTATGTATATATTTCAAGGTGGTCTTAACGCTAACCACATCAGCAGCTGCTGCGGCAGCATCAATTGTCTACCTTGCACATAATGGGAACGCAAACACTAACTGGCTCCCCATTTGTCAGCAATTTGGAGACTTCTGCCAAACCGCCAGTACTGCAGTTGTAGCCGCCTCTATCTCCGTTGTCTTCTTCGTCCTTCTCATTGTCATCTCAGCCATTGCCCTAAAAAGTCATTGATTTGATATTTTCCGCGTTTCAAGATGGAAAAGGGATCTAGTTGTTCTTTCATGTATATGTTTGTGGCGTGTGCTTTGTGTAACAGGAGATTATAAGTATATTTATGATATCATTATGGTGTGGAAAATATAACCGGAGTTCATATGTTTTAAGAAGATTTGTCTTGGTTCAGCTTGAAAGCTTCGGATATAGAAAAAGGAAAATTTGTGAGGATGTTTATACAAATGATTTTGCATTGGAACCATTATCCGAAATCACATGCCATATTTATTCAACGAACTAACATTTAGTGTATTTGCATCTATAGATAAAGCCTCCGTCCTTGTATTTGCAGCTAGAACGAAGAACTATGTCCTTTTAACAAATTAAAACATAAATGTTGGCTTTCTATCCATTCTTGTCTAGTTTTGATGGAAAGTCTTATCTTTCCGTACTCGCAACGACCTATATATGGTGGCTTTTCCGGACAGAAGGAACAATTTAATAGAAAGCCTGAAAGTTCAGTAGTTGGCTAACCAAAAGAGTTAATAATCGGTAATTGTCAGCTGACTCTGATACCATGTAAAGTAGATGTAATAATTTAAACTGTAAACTTGTATTGATTGAATGAATGTACATCGATATATATGTATGAGCAATGACTGACTTCGTATAACTCAAGAGTTTATCTATAAGCTAATTTTTATCAACATTATAGTAAGACTTATCTCTAGGTAATCCTATCTACACTAGGATTCTCTAATAAGCTACAATTAAAGAACATTTGATCTCTGTTTTTTCGGAAGCTGCTTACAAAACTGTAATTCTTTTCTAAACCCCAAGAGATATTGAGAGTGACTCATTGTTTGTGCATGAATAAGTTAATAACCATACGAGGAATTTGTGCTGCGCTTCAAAATAACTAGCTTGAAAGTAGTTAGTCATTCAATTAGCAAAGTTCGGTTGGTTGTTCTATTGGCAATGAATAAAATGAAAAATAAAACTCATTTGCGTACTTACGTATACCAACTTCATTACACTTTACATTGCTTTTGACTTTAATTGTTAACTCATAGCCAATCAAACGGGGGAAAAAGTAAGAAACAACAACTCCTCTTCTTGGAATCTTAACAAATCAACAAACCTTAGTATCAAACTAAAACAACTCGTCGTTAGCTAGCTACTAATTGTTCCTAATCAATTACTGCTTAATACATTTACTATATAAACACTTGTCCATCTCCCTTTGGTTTCCCACCATAGGTACAAAGCTTTCAACACACAAACAACATACATACACTTTTGTCTTTCTTTAAACCCCAATTGCAAGAGAGAATGGCGAAAGAGTCGACCACCATTGACGTTGGTGAGTCGAGTACCGTGACCAAAAGTAGAAGCCATGTCGCGGTGGACGAGAAGAAGAAGACCCTTGTGTCAGCCACCGCAGGAGGCAGCTACAAAAGAGGTTTAGCCATATTCGATTTCCTCCTCCGTTTGGCGGCCATAGTAACCACTATCACGGCTTCCTCTATAATGTACACTGCCGAGGAGACTCTTCCTTTCTTTACTCAATTCTTACAGTTCCAAGCCGGTTACGATGACTTTGCTACATTTCAGTGAGTCCAATATCATTTTGTTAACGTTACATCATGTTTTAAGCAATAGTTAATGCGTATATAGATATCTTTAACTACGATTAAACTTGTCCGGTTAGTGACTTAATGAGATAATATAAATTTAACTCGTTTTTTGAAGGTTCTTTGTGATAGCCATAGCCATCGTGGCTAGCTATCTCGTCCTTTCACTTCCTTTCTCCATCGTAACTATTGTCCGTCCACTTGCCGCCTTGCCCCGGCTGATCCTCCTTATCTCCGACACCGTAACATCACTTATAAACCTATTCTCCAAGAAAGAAAAAATAATAATTTTTAATTTCATATTAATATATTCTCTTTTATGCTATGGTGAAGGTGGTCGTGACGCTTAGCACATCAGCGACGGCTGCAGCAGCCGCAATGGTTTACCTTGCACATAACGGCAACACAAACACCAATTGGCTCCCCATATGTCAGCAGTTTGGAGACTTCTGCCAGGCCACGAGTAGTGCAGTTGTAGCCGCTTCTATTGGAGTTGTCTTCTTCATCCTTCTCATCATCATCTCAGCCATTGCTCTAAAAAGACATTGATCTCTTACTTTTCAACTTGTCAAGATCGTTATGGATCTAGATGTTTTTCTTGTGTTTGTTTGAGGCTTGTGCTTTGTTGATATCATGAAAATGTAAGTGCAATAGTACTATTATATATGGTATGGAAAAATGTAACTAGAATTGTTTATGTTTTAAAGAAATTTGTGAAGGTTTTGAGTAGGCATGTGGATTTGGTTCAGATGTTTTGGTAGGTTCGGTTTACATAACATATTTCCAAACTGAACCGAATAAAAAATTGGTTTGGTTAACATTCAGTTGGTTAGGTTAATGAAAATTTCACCAAAATTAATTAGAACTTTTGGTTAAAATTTGGGTTGTTATAATTTATTTATATCAAATTCAGTTATTTTTAGTTTGAAATTTAGCTAATTTGGTTTAGTTTTGGTATAAAAATAAAAATCTGAACTGAACCGAATTCATAACCGCACTTGATGAAAACCTATTTGGTTCGGTTTGGTTCAAAATCCCAGGTTCAGTTCTGAGAATTTATCTATGTTTTTGAATCTTGTTTGATAATATCAAAGTCACCGAGACCAAAGAAAAAACCCAACAAGCGATACAAAACCTAAAATTCCGACAGCTACCGTTAAAATGTCAAATACCAATTCTACCCTCACCTTCTTCTCTTTCATCTCTCTCTTCTTCTCCATAAACCCCTCGTGTCTCCTTTTTGACTCCGTTTCTCTCCTTCTTCCATTTCCTCTTTTACCCTCCATTACACTCCTCAAAATGACCAAACTGTCCTTCCCGTTCAAATGCGTTCCCTCCATCTTCTCCACCTTGAGACTCACCTCCTTCACGTGCATCTCCTCCTCCCCGCACGTGACCACCGTTATCACACACTCCACCGACCCCACCACCGTCGCGAATTTCGCCTCCACTTCACCGCTCAGCCAGTTTCGCTGCACCGACACCGGCCGGTGACTCGACAGATTCGCCGCTCGTTTTCCGATGGGATCGATCACTATCCAGCTCAAAGTCAGCCCCTGCTCCAGATCACGACACGTGTCTTCCGTCCACCGTCCTCGCTTGATCGGCGTCGACACCGTGTCCTTCGGATCAACGAGATCGATCCTCAGAGGCGAGCTACGGAACCACGCCGTCGTCGTCTCCGTCTTCACCACTCTACTCAAAACCAGTCTCCCTCTGTAGTGTACATCCACGGCGGAGATCAGTTCCGGGAACGGACGGTCGAGATCGGAAACTGAACCGGCGGTGTCGAGCGCAGAGTAGGCGTCGGAGAAAAAAAGGCGGGAATCATCGTCGGAGAAGGTGGCGGTGGAAGGCCACGTGGAGCGGCGGAGGTTGGACCAGAGGATCTCGTTTGAAGCGAGCTCGCGAAGGTGTGAGGAGGCGCAGGAGACGGAGGCTAGAGTCGGACCGTCGAGACGCGTGAGGATGTGAGCTTCTATGATGTCGTGATGGACAGTGGAGATTAAGTTCGTTACGGTGGAAGAGGAGGAGGAGGAGGAGGAGCCCGCCATTTCACGGTGGTTAGTTACGGTGTTAAGTGGTTATTTACTAGTTGCGAGTGATTAGTTAATGGTATTTGATTAATCAATTAACGGATTTATATAAGAGCGTTGAAGTTACTGTTTTATAAAAAGACCCATGTTTTAAAGTTTATTTACGATAAAACCATTGCTGCAATGCAACTTGATATTTTTCTTACATCAGTTGTTTAATATATAAGATAACTGATCTTGAAAAAATAGATGAAAATTAAATTAATATGTTTGTCTTTTTGTGACATCTCCTTTAGTGTAGTATTAAGAACTAAATGGATGAACTTCTTTGATAACCATATAATAAGGTATATTATAAAATAGATCAGTGTGATAATTTTGTTGATTAATTTACTTCATGTTATAGTTATATTGGTTTATCAATTTTAAATAATATTTTAGTTAACGTTTATCTTTTCATTTATCATGATTGTTTTAGAAATTGAAATTGTACACGATTTAAGAGACTTAAATGAATTTTGTGACAAAAGCATAAAATAAGAAATGTCCATGCAAATAATACTTTCTTTTCTTCATGCAAATAATACTTAAGCCAAAGCATCACCACAATGACATTCGATTGCGGACAACTTGATCCACTGGGAAAGGGAAATTATGTATATTCTATTCAAGATATGCCCTTTGTCAAATACATTATTCAAGAACTGGTATTGTTTGTCAAACTATATTTAATAATAATTTAAGTTGTTTGAGTTTGCAAGATGTTTGTTGAAATTATATAAGATAAACACATATCTAAAACTTTTGAAAATCACATTACAAGGTTTTCAACATGGGTATTTAAGAAATAATATATATATATATATATATATATATATATATATTATAATGGATATGCATTTCAAAAATTGAGAAATTCATTGAAAAGGTATCTTAAATGTGAAATTTACAACAAAAAAAAAGAGCTCCAGAAAAAACGTTAAAAGATCTAGACATAGCAGATCATCCACTCTCATTTTAATGATGTAGCAGTCCCCAAGCCGCTACTTGAAACAGTTGGAGACATTTACTTGTGGAGTTGTGGTGGTTTGCTCTTGTGTTTATTAGATTTCTGATTCGACTACATGGTTTCATTATATGTATCTTTTTATTTTGTAATCATTTGTTTAAAATTGTATGACTTCGGTCATAAGCCATAACTTATATAACTTTTTAAATAATAAAAGAGAAATTAAGAAAAAAAAATCTATAAACAAAAAGAGGGAGATAGAGAATTAACGACGAGACACTAATTTACAGTTTGATTACTTGATATATAATCTTAGAAACAATAGGGGATGGGCAACCCTATTACATTCGATTAAGGGTTCCCTTGAATTTAATATATCACCATCGATTAGGTTTATAGAACAATTTTATAGATAAAATAACTGACTAGTAAGTAATAACCAAAAATAAAAGGTAGAACGGAAAAGGAAAGGCCAACAATGTTTTACATCAGCATGATGAACAATGGAATTCATTGAATACATCCTCTTGACATTTCCTTACATATTAATATATTAATGACTAATAAATGGTTAAAAGTTCAATTTTCTTAGTTTAGAAGACAAGGTAATTAGAAATGGTTTGTGAAAACTGAAAACCCATCTTAAATTTCTAAATGACACAGAGACATTAAGTTGGCTATACTATTATTTAGTCTTAAATTTATAACTAACAAACATTATCTGATGATATTCATCTTTGTGATATAACATATATATATATATATATGTAAGCCGACGACATCATATTTGTTTATTTGTTTACGGTTCCTACTCTCAACCTAATTTCTTCTTTTGACAGACAATATCCACTGCATGCATATATACAGTTTATGTATTTCTTATATAGTCAACAATAGCGAATGCATTACATCAGTGTCACCAACTCTTTTGTATTAATCAAATTAAGATATTATTTTTGATAATGAAATACAAACCATGTCTTATACCAAATACAAAATGACCATGCTAGTAATTGGCTCTTATGATACATTATTCTACATCTTGCTGAGATTAGCTTTTCAAGTTACGGATTATTCTACATCCTATCAACTTTTTTTTTTGCAGATTCATTCTCCGGCCTATGCACAGATATTTCCAAAAAAAAAAATAGAGGATGTATATATATATTCATTTTTCGAGAATATATTCAAACCGGCCCAATTTAAGGTCCATGTATCGATCAGATCATAGAGTATCAAAGTTGGGTCTCAAACTCTAATGACTGTTGTCCATGGTACAATACAACCTAACCATATTATTCGTAAAGAGAAAATAATATTCATGTCCATATGAAGCGGATTCTTGTTAACTTTATATACCCATTACTTATAGACTACCCAGTTAATTAGACACTTAACTACATGCCTACAACATTTGTTTAAGACATCTCACTTGTGTCAGTACTCTTGCATTATTCTTGCCATAATTCTCTGTATATATAAGCTAACTGCTCTTAATTACATCTAAGTGCAATGAACTTGCTTATCTGTTTTACAATGTACTTTTTAAGTATTAATCCAGGTGTGTCAGACACCTACTAAATCAAACTTGGATTCTCTGTCTACTATTGAATACTACATTAATTTTCATATTGAAAGTCTACGAATATCGTACGTGTATATGTACATTTGTGTACATCAGTACATGCACAGTGCACATATAGTAGACGTAGGTGTAAGTAGTGGCACGTGGGTACACTTCTAGGTACTTCTATGATAATGTTTTATTTTGTCAGTATATGTTTTACTTTTGATGCCAATATGTATTTTTTTATGTATATAATTATACAACATCATCTTTTAATTTAATTTTACTTACGAGCTGAAGTGCTAATTACTAGCTGACTATTAAATTAGTCTTAGGAGCTACTTTTTTCTGGCTGCTACCATCTTTGAAACGACGTAACAAAGTATTGCTTAATCAAGGAGAAGCGAACAAGGTTAAGGACGACACTTGTGAACGAATCGTAGGAGGAGTAGGTCTTCATGACAATTAGTTTTCTATAAGTAGATGATCCACGAATCAAAAGCCAGATTAATATACATATGCGAAGTGTCAGATATTTTTATTAATTAATCCTTTATTGTATATAAGTGGTCTATAATTGAAATATCAGTAGACAAAATTTTACTCTTCAGTTTCAAATGACTGAACTACCAAAAATTGATTGTTTAATGATTAATAATATATGTTAGTTTCTATGTCTTATATTTTTAATCAGTTACATGGCGAATTTTATCCTTGATAAAAAAGATTCATATTTTTCTTTGACCCCAAAAGATAAAGAATTCGTACGATAAAATATACACTTTTTAAAATCACTTTCCTGCATTTTAAATGCGATGCTAACAAGCCATGAAACGAGCACTGATTGATACTGCATCACAGGCTCACAGATTGCCTAGCAAAAATATTAGGTCAAAGATTCTAGGTTTTCTTACACATGATTATTTACTTATTCTTTAACTGCTTTTCGTTAGTTAAACTGTGTATGATATTCGTATTTTTTTTTTCTTTTTTGGTAAAATGTTAAATAGATATTCGTATTATTTATTATTCTTTAACGCTAATATTTGTTGTACATGTGATTGATAACATTTAGCTTAGGTCTGGGTATATAAACATGGGTATATAAACTAATAAGTGATACCATAACTGAAAAACCTGAACCAATATACATAAATAACCAAGCGATTTTATGTTCTTGGAACTAAAAAATCAAAATTCAACCAAAATCAAACCGTCTGATCTCTTAAACGTACACGAGATGATTTGAATCGTATTAACAATGATATTGGAAGGAAAAAGAAAATTAGATTATGGTTTTATATTTATACTTTCAGGTTATATGGGAACAAATAAAGTCAAGTCGTTAGTGAATGTTCACGCGAATCCTAAAAAAATTTCACATCTGTTTCGATGGATTTATTTAATGTCTTCCCTAAAAATGCTATCAAAAGTGCTTTGTTAACTATCGCTACACTATGTTTTATTTAAACAACTATCTAAATGCTTTTAAAAGTAGAATATATCTACTTGGATATTTTGAAACAATAAAAAGAAAGCTTTGTTTCTTTCAATTTTCGTTACAAGATTGGCTAAACTAAAAAACAGAATAAAATTAAGAATTGTCTAAAATATTAGAGGATTATCTAAATCATTTAAACTAATTTGAGGTAACTTTAATTCTAATACCAAATTTAGTGTTGAAATAACATTAGATTTGATATTTTAGTAATAAAATTTATTTTTCATCTCTAACTATTACACTAAATTTTACGCCAAAACAACATTATATATTGTTATTTTTAGTTTCAATGCATTTATAATTATAATATACTAATTATATTTACCCCATTTAGATTTTATAATTATTTAAAATTTTAGTCATTTTATGTTTCTAATATTTATTTAAAATGTTAGTTTTCTCATATTTAATTTATATATTTATTTATTTAAGTGATGTAAAATATTACTTCAAATTAAAATTGTATACATTTAAAAATGGAAATTAATTCTATTTTGTTACAATTTGATATAATTGGTAATACTAATTTATTTATATTGTTGATTAAATATATATAAAATAATATTTATTTTTAATAATGTGAAAATAAATGAGATAAAAATAATATGATATTATTTTAACTATAAATTAAAATTAACTGATAATACTAAGCTACTAATAATTAAATGAAAATAATAAAATATATTATTTTTAAAAAATGGTATAATAAATACTGTTATACTAAGTTTTAGTATAATACTATTCACAAATATCAAATTGATAAGACATCATTTGTTTTACTTTGGTTTATATCAAAGTATTTAGAGTTTTAGTGTTTCATTAGAATTTGTTTTACTTTGGTTTATATATTGTAAAAAGCTTTCAGAGATACTCACGTAACAATTTTTCCAACAATAAAATATTGGAAATCTATTTTTAAATAATAATTATTTTAGACACAAACAACTATAGACATCACACCATATACATACTTGATTGATAGGGAAAACTTATTATATATATTCGTCTATAAATTTTCTTTTTGTTAGCATTTGCTATTGTCATCACTACCGGTCTTCATGTCAAGTTGGACAAGTCCATATTTGCGGTCTTTGTCTTTATAATAAAAATTCAGCCAATATTTCTTCTTGTTGTTTTTGAAACAATTCAGCCAATATTTTCATAAAAAGATATACTCCATTAGAAAATTTTAACGTACTTTATTTTAAAAACTGGAACTTGATAGTTCTAAAACTTCATTTTTCAATAAAACAGCTAAATCGAGTTTTATACTATTTCCATTGGTTCATTCTATTTTTTTAAAATGGAATAACTTTATAACATATTTAAGTTATATTATAATGGTACACTATTTTAAAAGAAAACTAAAGTACTAAACAAAAAAGTATATCCTACTTATAGAGTAAATTCATTTTTATTTTATTATAAAATGAAAAATAAAGTATATATTATTGAAACATTTTTGCTTTAAAATTTATTTAAAATAAAAAATAAGAATACTATTGGAATTACTCTTCAAGCCTAGTCACTGTTAGTCTAAAAAGTTACCGTTGGCCTCCCTTTCATTTTTCTTTCATCTCTAGTGGTCCATATTTTCCCTTGTTTATAGCCTTTTAAATTCATATACGGCTTTGATTGTCGTACGTAGTGGTTTAGATCAATTTTTGAATCAAACATGTAAATCAAACCCAAGAGACTTCAATTTATAACCACATCAAAACTGTTTCTAATGGTTCTGTAACGCCCCGAACACCCACGCCCGCTCTCTCGGTCCGTGGGCCCCATCCCGTTCCAGCATCCGGTCCGTTAATTTTCCGAGGCTGGAAATCATTGTTTACTGACCCTGCAATCACCACATGACCTTTTCCCGTGCTTTGGCCTCACTTACACGGTATCGCGAATCACTTCCCGATAGGTCACCCATCCTTAGACTACTCTAGCTCAAGCACGCTTAACTCTGGAGTTCTAAACTGATGTGCTCCCGAAAAGGTAAGTGCACTTTGATGACATAGGTAGCCAAATCAATTCTCTTAAGCCTTTCCATATATCACAACTCGGGATGTTACAATTCACCCCCTCTCAAAAAACGCAACGCCCTTGTTGCGCCCCACAACAGGTCTCAAGACGCTTTTCAAGTCAGAACTGAGATGGCTAACCAGCTATGATACCACTTGTAACGCCCCGACCGCCCACAGCTAATGGGCCACCCACACCCGCTCTCTCGGCCCGTGGGCCCCATCCCTTTCCAGCGGCCGGTCCGTTAATTTTCCGAGGCTTGAAATCATTGTTTACTGACCCTGTCCGTTAATTTTCCGATGCTTGAAATCATTGTTTACTGACCCTGTCCGTTAATTTTCCGAGGCTTGAAATCATTGTTTACTGACCCTGCAATCACCACATGACCTTTCTCCGTTTCCCCGTGCTTTGGCCTCACTTACACGGTATCGCGAATCACTTCCCGATAGGTCACCCATCCTTAGACTACTCCAGCTCAAACACGCTTAACTATGGAGTTCTAAACTGATGTGCTCCCGAAAAGGTAAGTGCACTTTGATGACATAGGTAGCCAAATCAATTCTCTTAAGTCTTTCCATATATCACAATTCGGGATGTTACAAGTTCATGCAGAGAAGAATTGGATCTGAACGCAGTCATTTAAAACAGGCATTGGCCTGCAAAACTTTTGGAGATTTTACAGTCATTAAATTATGATTTTTTATAAATATTTAAAAATGTTTATAATCTCGAAAATTTCAGATTTGACCCTAATCCGAACCCTGGTGTACTCGCATTCAATTTAATAATTTATATGTTATACAGTTTAAGTTTATATATATACACATAAACGTACAAGTTTACGTCACGGCTTAACATGACATTATTAGTTGTAAACCTCGTGTGTATATGTACCTTATAGATATAATATAAAGAGCATCGTCGTAGATGTTTAGTAACATATACATTGAATCTAACTGATGAACAATGAATAAAAAAGAATATTTTTTTATTATTCTTAACTTTTTTTATCATTTACAAGAAATATTTTTTCTTTTTATTCTTGTTATTTTAGAGGAATATATAACAAATTTGTTCTTCACCAAAATTGATAAAAAAAATAATTTTCTTTTTCATTCTCATAATTTTATTCATCTACATTTTTCCTACTTCTTTCTAATGATAAATGATAGTCACCAGTTAAACTTATTGTGTTATTTTATGTTTTAATTGAAGTTTCATTTTTCTCTTTTCCAAAGAAAAATTGTTTTATGTCAATTTTTTTTTGAGATATATTGTTATTCCGCTGATTTTTATTTCTTTTTCAAATTACTATAAAATGTTTTATTTAGAATCTATTATAAATATTAGAATAAAAATAAAAAATAATACTTACCTATTTTAAAATATTTTTTATAGATTTTTATTTTACTTTTAATTAATTTTAACTACTTCATTTATTGTTTTCCTAATAATTTGATAATAGTTATTATAGAAGTATAAAACAAAGCTTACCTATTTCTAAGTATATTATTACATCTTTTACTTTCTTTTTTCCATTTTCTTAAATATTTTATTAATTGTCTTTACCATAATAATTCAACAATATTTATTTTACATGTTAATCATGATAATATAATAAATGAATGAAATTTGCTCAATTTGTGACAGAATTCAAAATGGTTAACAAAATATATTTTTTTATAGAATTAACTAGGCATGGATAATAGGATATCCGTTCGAGTATGAGTCATTTTTTCAAGTATCGGGTTTGTAAATTAGGCTTCCTTCAGTACTATAAATTTGTGGATGCGTTTTAAGTCAGGTTCTCTAGGTCTAGATGAATTTGATTCTGAAATATAAAACTAAAAATTTCTAAATAACCAATGTATTTGAAATATATTCAAAGATTTGTACAAAAAATAATCATATTATCCGATTTAATTTAAGTATTTTGTATCCAAATTCTAATAGCCTAGAATAACCAAATAACCAAACCATATTATAAGATTTGATTCTCATATATAAGAGCCTAAAATATTCAAGTAATTAGTATATAACTAGTTATGGTGATATATGTAAAATATATAGTATTATTAATCATAAAAAAATATTAATTTATAGAAAGTTAACAACAAATATCCGTCCGAATGTGCAAATCGACTTCTAGTTTAATATTAAAAAAAAAAAAAAAATACAATTATTAACATATAGATAGTACTAAAACGGGAACACAACAAGTTCGAAAATATAATCAAAATGGTTACAGCAAAGCAAAATCCCATAAGCTTAGAGCATATATATATATATATATATATGACCTTCGTGCATGGTCAAGCTTATTAGTCTCACTCACTTCCCTTACCACTCAACTCATACAGTATCTTTTTTCTGGATCCAAAAATCTCTCTTTAACTTTAACAATTTCTTGGAATTTGTTTGTCTCTCCAATTTATCTATCCATATTAAAAAAACAAAATATATATCCATATTATTGATGGTTCTCTCTTTGATTCGCCGCTAAGGATCCATGTTCAATTCTCTGCTGTTGACATTATTGTTTTCTTTTATTTTCTTATACTACTATTTATCTATTCAGTTTTTATATGATAACATTCAGTAAGACTAACTGCAGTCTCTGCAGTGTAACATTTGCATGCTATGAGGCATGGTTATCAATATGATTTTCGAACACAAATTAAATAGTGTATATTTTGTTGTAATTTAATGGTTTGTAATTGATAACTTTGCTTTTGACTTTAAACCATACATATTTATATCGCCTCGATAATTTTGAATCTACAAATAAAATTTGTCAATAATTGCTATGTTCAATTGAAAAAAATAAAATGTTTTTTTTTAAATCGACTGACATAAAATCAAAACTTCGAAAAACTTTAATTAACTAGATTTTATATGTTGTTTAAAACTGTTTAAAACTGTTTCACACATATTTAAAAACAATTAAATATCTTATTATATCTCTTCTTAGTATAATTATTTTATTTGATAATTAATGAAATAAAATTATATAAAAAATTGGAATCAAAGCTATTCAAAAATTATAAATATTCAGATTTTTTCGTATCGAATTAAAATTTATAATAAAATCAAATTTAATTTAATTGATAAAATAGTCAGTTCTACGGTAAAGTGTAATAGTGGAAATACATTAATGTTCAAGTGAAGAAAAAGGGTTTACCTGGTAGATGAATCTACTTGGAAATTGATGAAGTTTCGCGGCGATCGAGGATGAGGTTACCCATTATTACTTGACCAATTTATTATTTGAAGTACAGAAATACCTTTTGGTGGACATACCTTTTCAATCAACCTTTCCTTTTTAGATTTAGGTAATGAATGGAGACTGCGGATTTAGCAAAAGCGGGACGGTATTTGTTGACATGACGTTTTGTCACCAATCAAGAAAATTAATCAACTGCGGTGCGTTATTGCTTTTTGCATAAAAGAAAATAAAAATATAAGTGCGGTTTTGTTTTATGAATAAAAACTGGTGTCTACACATGAAAGTTGTTACAGATGCTATTTGGTGCGGTATTGTACTGTGTGCGGTTTTGGTAAAATAATATTTTTTTTTAAAGTACATGCTGACAAATATATTAGTATTTAAATACATGTACGTATATAGTTTTCATACTTGTAGATATATAGTTTTAAATATTAATTTTAATATATTAGAATTTAAAAATATGATTTAGAAACTAATTTTTATAAGATATTCAAAATTACTCTAAATTGAACCGTGACTTATTGATTTATTCGATTACAAATTGTGTCAAAATCTATTTTTAATTTAAATAAAAGAATAATGAAACAATTCAGTCAAAAATTTTCAAAACTAATGATCCGGTTTAATACCAAAAAATTAATAGATATATAATACCTAAAATTTAGTTATATGTAATTTAAATAAAATATTTAAAAATATTATAATATTTTTATTTTTATATTTATGACAGCAAGAATATATATCTATATGTTAGTTTTTTTATTTGATTATAAATTTTCATATTTTTTAAAAAAACATTGAATTTAAAAATATTATTACATTATCACTAAAAATAAATTCAATTTCTAATTGTATTAATATATTTCTTTTAAATTATTTTCTATCAAAACCGCACTATTTTTTTTTATCAAAACCGCACTATTTATTTTATCAAATCCGCACTTATCTTACAAACCGCATGAACCGCAGTTGAACCGTACCGCACTTTAATTCCGCACCGCTTATATTATTAGAACCGCGGTTACCATTCGGACCCTTAATATTGCCTGAATATATATGACGTATTTTGTTACATAAATCATTACACTTGATCCAACAATTTATCTTCGTTGTGAGTTGGATTTTCTTTTCACCAACATAAGTTTTTTCTTTTTTTAACTTTTCACTAACATAAGTTGTAGTTCAGGATGATGAATTTCAACTCCTTCACCAGTGTTCGAACTCTTGAAAACAACATATAGGGGTTGATCGTAGGTACTTTAGACCATCTCCATCAGGAGTTCTTAGGGAGGGGTTCTTAGCGGGATTTAAGAACCGGTTTTTAACTTTAACAAAGAAAAAGTTAAAAACCGGTTCTTAACTTTTTCTTTGTTAAAATTAAGAACCGGTTCTTAAATCCCGTTAAGAACCCCTCCCTAAGAACCACTCAATGGACATGCTCTTAGAAGCTTTGGACATCCAATATATTTTTCTATAGTTTTTGTTATAAACCAATCATGTTATAGTTTTAAAAGTAAATCTCAGACAAATTTCTTTAAAATAAGAAATACGTAACTCTAGAAATTATTTTTTCTACAATTTTTATTTGGGCAATTCTCTTAAATAGTCATTTTTAAGTTTTTGTCACAAAAATAGCCTTCAAAAAGTAAAATGACCAAAATAGACTTTTTTTTTTGAAATTTTGATTTTTTTTTTTTTTTTTTTTTGAAATTTGAAACCTTAACCCCAAACTCACCCTTTAACTCTAAACCCTAAAGTCTAAATTAGTTAATCCTAGGGGTATAAATGCATATAAATGAATTTTTTAACTTCTAAAAAGAACATTTTAGTCATTTTCTTCTTTAAAAACTATTTTTGTGACAAACAAACTAAAAAGGGCAAGAGAATTTCTTTTTTATTTAGTCTTTTGATTTTCAGAACTAAACTACAACTAAAACAACTAAACTTTAGCTAAAAGAACAATAGCTTAAATTATATATATATGTATATATAAACTTAAAGCTACAACATCAACTAATCAAATCTATAGTGCTATTTTTGGTGGATATCAAGAGCTCAGCTATTGAGCTACCCAGATCGGGGTAGATGACCATTTCCATAGAAACATACACTTATTGTAAGACTCACATGATTGTTGTAGTTTTCTGATTCAAAATATTCATTGTTAATATTGTTAATTAAGGTTACAAAATAAGATGAGGAGAGTTATTTCTTAATTATTCAAGCATCTAATATCGAGTGTATCTAACCTATAATCCCGAAAGTGTGTGATCAATGTTTAATCGAATTAGTTGTAGTGTTCTTTTTCTTAAAAAAAAAAGAGAGAATTAGTATATAGTGTTAATCAACAGAACAAAAAAATAATTTATAACTAAAATAATGTGGAAATCTGTATTAAAATAACTTTTGAGATGTTAGAAATTAGTTTTAACTGTACAAATTCAAATTTAGCATAATAATAATAATAATTTTTTTTAAAAAAATCTCATGATGCCACAAACGGCATATTGTGATAAATATGTCAGAAAAGGAAAACAAAGAGGAGAAACTAGTAGGAAAGGCGTAAAAACAAAAAGAAAGTAACAAATAAGAGAAGTTTTTTTCAGAGCCTACAAATTAGAATAGTTTGTTTTGAGTTTACGTAATACGTTATGCATTTTACGAATATATACTATTGTTTTATTTTATGTTTGTTTGCGAGGGGATAATGTGAGGAGAGGATTGAAACACGACTGAAGAGAGAAGGAGCAGACAGTTGAAGACAGATCTTATCTCTATCCCTCCCACGACTCTTCTCTTTGGAAACACAAAGCTATCTGTTCTTTTATATAAAGTAATTATTATCCTGAACATATTTATATTTTATCATTTCACGTAAAATAGCCATGACAATTTCGAAATTTTGCGAACTATACGTAGACATTAATGAATCTGTCATGCACGTGATGGAAAAACTAAATAAGAGGACGATTAACCCGGATTTCTTAAAGTGTGGTTTTTAGCGGAAGTTAAGAAATTGTTTCTTAATTTCCGCTAAGAACCTCACCTTAAGAAACCGGGTTAATCATGGTCTAAGGAAAAGATGTACATTGAAATCTTCTTGTTAAGAGACAAAGGATCTTTTCAAGGCTTTGGTCCATGTATCTGCCTTTCTTTCTATTTTTTTCATTATTTTCTACCTTACTATTTGTGGAACTATACATTTCTTCCTACTCTATGAAATTTTGTAGGGTAACACATTCAAATTATAACGAAAATCAAATGGAGTATTTTAAGGAAATTATGTAAAACCAAAAATACGAGAAACCTAAATTTAGTTATGCTTACCCGTAATACCAATGTCGGTATGTTAAAATCTAACATAATTAAGAATGAAGTAATTGGATGATTTGTTGGGTGGTGAATGGACTGCACGTGCTTGATAAGTTAGTAATAAGCTAGAATATGAAGGATAATGCGTTAACATGTGCCTCATCCCGACAAAGAAAATCTCACAAGTGAATAAAGATATGTACCTACGTATATTATAAGAACCAAAATGTGAATCTATACACCCTAAACTACAAGGAAATAACAATCCTTATATATTAGATTTATAGGTCAAAAGAAAAAAATCCGCCTTTTCATATAGTTTGTATGTTTATAATACCGCGAACTTTTTACATTTATATCAAGAATACTAAAATAATTTTCAATGAATATCATAAAATAGGTCCAGTTTCAGTATCTACAATGTAAATTTTTTTTTTTTTTTTTAAATAGTAATTCTATAATGAAGTTGAGTTTTATTTCAATCATATTTTATTTTGAAGTAAAATGAAATACTGAACAAAAAATTAAATTATTACTATATTTATGGAGTAAATCTATTTTTACTTCATTAAAGAAAAAATGGATTAAAATTAGAGTATTTCTAACTTAAAATTCCATTTTGGAGTGATTATAAAGTAGAGTTGTAGATACTAGATCTTATATACACCATATGGAGTATATACACCATACACATATATATATTTCTTATAGAAGTATAGGTAAAAAAATGTCTTTGAGACATATTTATATAGATTTGTTTAACAATCAAATATATAGACACATATAAATAGAGGCAGATACATATAACCTGCTCAAACAAATATTTGACATCTATCTCTCACTCATCACTATTTCTCCATCTCTTTCTCTCTCATTCAAATGTCAATAAACCAATACTCAAGCGAGTTCCACTACCATTCCCTCATGTGGCAACACCAGCAGCAGCAACAACACCACCACCAAAACGAAGTCGTCGAGGAAAAAGAATCTCTCTTCGAGAAACCCTTAACCCCAAGTGACGTAGGAAAACTAAACCGCCTCGTCATCCCAAAACAGCACGCCGAGAGATACTTCCCTCTCGCCGCCGCCGTAGACGCCGTGGAGAAGGGATTACTCCTCTGCTTCGAGGACGAGGAAGGTAAGCCATGGAGATTCAGATACTCGTATTGGAATAGTAGCCAGAGTTACGTCTTGACCAAAGGATGGAGCAGATATGTTAAAGAGAAGCAACTTGACGCCGGTGACGTTGTTATCTTCCGTCGCCACCGTGCTGACGGTGGAAAATTCTTCATTGGCTGGAGAAGACGCGGCGACTCTTCCTCCTCCTCCGACTCTTATCGCCATCTTCAATCCAATGCCTCGCTCCACTATTATCCTCATGCAGGTACCCTTTTTATTTAATTCTATAGAGATGAATATTTTTTTTTCCTTTAAGCCATGTTTATTGCAAATTCTTAGGACAGGATTCTTAACGTAATATAAGAATCGTTTGTTAACTTTAACTAAGAAAAAGTTAAAGATGGTTTTTAAATCTCTTATATAAAAATTGTTTCTTAACTAAAAATTAACCTAAAACAAAGTTTATATATTACGTTAGAACCCATTCTAAAAACTTCACAATAATTATGTTCTTAATAGCGTAGACTTTTGGACCGAAAGCCGGTCTAGCCCCAGAATCTGTGAAAATATGATATTTTATCATATAAGAAAATCAATACCAACTACAATGATAATCGTAGTGAACCATATAGTTAAATAATTAACAAATCTTTTAGACATTAGTAAAATTTAAGCAAAGTCCATTTTGTCAACGTATAGATGCATTTGCAATGCACATATTGGGTATATGACGAATTGCAATTTATTTAACGAATCCTGTGATATTTTATTTATTTTAAATTAAAAATAACAAAAAAAAAATCTCTAGTTAAAATCTTTTCTTCATGTAATATTTGAAGTTACGTGAACAATTGAACCACTCTTTTAAAAAAAATCTTGAATGAGTTTGAAGGGAAAAAAATTCTTGAATGAGTTTGTAAAGGGCGCGTGAGGCAGTGAGGGTAGACGCTCTTTAAAGTAAGAAGAGAAGTAAAAATAAAGAAATGATGGAAGCCCATAGAAACAGAATCGGATTCGTATTATCAATGCTGCGTGACATTTGTTGCGTATCCTAACATTTTCATTTGTCATACATATATGTTATAAGTATAATACTTTCACATTAATATACGCAACATATATTAATCGGTAACCAAAACCGTCATGCTCTCGCTCACTACATGTTCCCAATATAAATCATTCACTCAAGCTCTAATCTAAAACATCAATTAAGTCCAACACCCATCATTACAATGTATATATTTATTTGGAAAATATATATACAAGTGTGGTATGATTTAAACTACAAATGTAATCGGCATATAAGTATGATGAGTATAAATAAACATGACGTGTAATTGTGGTAAAGCTTGTCATCTGAGTACCAAATTGGAAAAAAAATCTGATAGTCTTTGTTCCTTTTGGGAACTACATGCCATAAAGTATATGTAGTTATCCATTATAGATTCCTAAACCTTTTTGATTTAAGAAACTTTAATACTCTATCCGTTTTATATTAATTGTCGTTCGAGGTTTATACACAGATTAAAAAAAACATTTAATTTTATATATTTTCAAAATAAAAATATTATTACCAATAAATTTTGCATTAAAAACCGAAAAACACTTATTTTGAAACAAAAATTATACTCCAGAACGACAATTAATTTGAAACGGAGAGAATATCATTTTCTACATTATTAATTGAGATGTTAATTAACTGGATGGCAGGGGCTCAAGCGGTGGAGAACCAAAGAGGTAACTCCAAGACATTGAGACTTTTCGGAGTTAACATGGAGTGCCAGATAGATTCAGACTGGTCCGAGCCATCCACACCTGACGGTTTCACCACATGTCCAACCACTCACGACCAGTTTCCTATCTACCCTGAACACTATCCTCCTCCGTACTACATGCAGGTACGTTTCAATTTTTATTTTTTTTACAATAAACAAATAACTCAATACATTTTCGTTTTGTTAAAAGTCTAAGTAGAGTAGTTATTATAGATCAAAAGTAAATGTCCAAATCGCTCAAACCGACGTTTTATGTTTCCTGTCCACGCGTTTTCATACTGAAATAAAAGTTATTCGAGTTGGTTGACCTTTTTCCATTTATAGTTACCACGTTATCTCTACGTCCTTTAATTTATGTGGCCTATAATGGTTTATCAAATTAATAAATTAATTTTTGATTTTTATACTGAAAGTAAGAAAAGAGCAAACTGTATACACAGTTTCTACTCACTGTTAACATATCACGCCGAGTAGTCGTTCTAAACTTATCCTACAAAAAGAGCCGTCCATTATTGTTATAATTATCATGACTATTATTGCTACTGTTAGTGTAATATAATTATTAGTGTTTGTTGTTGTTAGGCATGCACGTTTTCCATTTATATCATATATATATACTTTTAGTCTTCGAATCAATAATTTTGACAATTGGAAAATAAAAATTGACAATTCCGTCAAATTATTCTTTTATACCGAATATTTATACATGAACAAGCATAATTGACGTGTCGATTTTTAGTGTAAGTTGATGTACATATTGACACATATATGTCTTGTTACCGCATCTATCATTGGTTTTTAGTACTGTCACGATATATCTACTCTTTGACAATATTTGGGATTTGGACCCATCCTGCATGAGGTGTTACCCCGATAATAAAGATTAAAGACATCTTTGAGTTGACTACAGAAGTCAAGAAAATGGAAAGTATATATGATACTTTTGAGTGTTATTTTATATAATAAGATTTTATGTTATTTTACAGGACGTAAGTTTCACAGGAGATGTGCACCAGACGAGAAGCCAACAAGGATAGAACAAATACTTCACATCTGGTCCTTGTGTTTTAGATGTTGATCCAATAAATTTACAAGCTTCATTTTGTATTATTTATAGCAAAATCGTATTGATTCTTCTTTTAACCTTTCTCAGTTTTCACCCTCTTCTTTTTATTCTTCTCTATGTATTAGATTATTTTCTATTAGTTAACAATTGTATAGAATTCAAAGTTATGGATATTCCCAAGTCATCTTTTATATATTAATTCCCAAGTACATCGAGGCAAATATCAGTCAATTATATATATATATATATATATATCTTAAAATTCTGTAAAATTAGACTAAAATATCAATGATGTTGCAAAATACACCATGGTTTCAGAATTTGAAGACTATATTTATCTTAAACTAATTGACTGAAGTGTCTTTACCAGTGATCGACAGAAACTTAATACACCTAAATCAATTTTCTTATAAGAATCTTATGTGTACAAAAAGTAACTAAGTGGTAATCGAATTAAACACATTCGCACAACACTCGATTTACGAGTTCCTCTATCTTTCAAGGGTATGTCTCGGCGAATTTATAGCTTAGAAAGATTTTTAAAAGGTTCGAGAATCCTTTGCTTCTACAACGGCTCCTTTTAACCTCTTCGTGGGCGTAGAATTGCATCAAGCGGCCCGTTATTCTCTTTCAATATATTATGTCCTTCAAAGCCCATTCTTTACAAAAAAAATAACAGCTAACTGCAGATTTCAAAGACCGGACTAAACAACTTTAATTTACAAAATTATTTATTTTTATGCTATGAAATTATATAAATATAAAAAATCATATATAAATATACTTTTGAAGTGGATATCTCAAATTTAGAAGACTAAATGGAAAAGATTTGGTAACCAATATATTTTCTTTATATATTTAAAACGTAATATATTTGGATATAACTAATTTATGTTAAAGTTACTACTTCGTATATATCTTATTTCTTATATGAAAGACAACCAAAAAATATTCTGTTTTATATTTTTTTGTAGAATCTCTTGTATTTTCATTATTTTATACAGTTGGTAACTAAAAAATTATAGTTTTTATTTAAATTAAATCTTGACATACAAGTTTATTTTTGTCTTTTTACCTTTTTACTTGTATTTATTTTTAAAGTATTTTGAAGTGTTTAGGACTTATAGAAAGATACATACTAATACATAAGAGAAAGTGTAATTTACGGAAAGTGTATATGGATACGTAGATATGTCAAAAAAAATTATATTTATATGGAAGTTTAGGAGTAATGTGATTTAGTTTCGAGTAACATATGGATCGAACATAAAACATTTTTTGGCATCATAAACCTATTTTCTTACCATTTGTTCACAAGGTCCCGGACGTATTTGTTTTTTTTGTTTGTTTATACTTTGCTTAGCTTTTGCTTAGTTCTTTTCGAGAAAAACCTTTTAAATGTTCTTGCCAAAAACTTTCATTCGTTTTTCAAATGCTATATTAGTTATAATGTATTTAAAGAGTTGTAGCTATAGATGAATGATCATTGTATTAATAATAAAACACAATTTAGTGTTCTGGTAATTATTTTACATAATCATCCTGATTTTGTAGAACTATAGATTTTAAATTTAAAGAAAATGATAATAGTCTTAAACTGAGATAAACTTCTATATAGTCATCATATTTTAGTTTTTTTCATGTCATTGTTTGTTCCGTTGAGTCAAACTCACTGAGGAAATAAAATTCTCACGATATTTACACACCAAAAGAGAATCGACACTACGTTATAATTAATCTTTATATGTAACACACGAATGCGTGATTAGAACCACAAGTATTTTAGTTGAAATCTTGTAACGACTTTCGATGGGTATGATCCGCACATACCTAACCACACGGTTCATGAATCGCGCCACCTCATTTCATATCATATCTAGAAAGAAATTTGACCAAATCATTAGTAACCGATGAATCAATGATATATGATTATCAATTATTAATATTACAATTTTTTTATTATTAATATTACAAAAAGTGTAATATAATGCAAGTGATGCATACATACATGACACAGATGGGTCCATCACCAAGCCATGCACCCATGTGCTCATCATTCAACGGAAGGTACGGACGAATTTTGTTTGATTCTTGCTTTGGTAACATGCATGCTTCTATCGTTTTTAAATATGTAGGTTTTATTCAGAAAGGAATATGCTGGAGTATTCATTTTACATAGATGGTTTCTACAGAGCAATTAGTATTACGAGTGACTATATTAGTGTGCTACAGACTGTAGTTTTCCGGGAAATTTTTCGGCAAAATTTCTTTATTAGAAAATTATCCAGCCTAACCCAAAATGTATTAACTCAAACGTATACTGTTACGTTTTTAAATGAAAAACTTAGGATGTCACTTAGATATCATCGGTCTGAGTTTTAACTAGAGAACATTTATCTCACAAAGTTTTGTTACTAGCTAATTAGTCCAAAAAAAGATTGATTGTTATTAACCTCATGCTCTAGCTTAGATTTATGAAATGAACGGCGTAAATTGTCATGGCCAAAAGCTTAAGGTTTAGTCATAACATATGTATAACAATATTAAGGTGATTCTTTGACGTACAACAAATGAGTTGGAGTTTAAAACCAGGGTGGTTTCTCTGGAACTGTTGCCCAACTAGATAGCAGATTAGTAATTTTAGTTAATTTGATTTTCTGCTTACTTTATTTTTTTGTCTTTTTAAAGATATCAAATGATGTTTTAGTTTTGATGTTCGGACAAATCAAAGCTAGAGAGATACAACAAAAAATATTATTTAGTTAACACTATCAAATAATCAATGTTTTCATAAAATTTGTTGAAATGATCTACATATCTACCGAAAATAAAAGTTAGTGTTTATCAAAAACTTTTTATAAGATATTTAATAATCAATAACAACTAAATAAAAATGGAGAATACAAAATATATGTAATGACTTTTATGAGTAGATAAACATTAAGATATAAACTTTACAAATCAAATAGTACTGTTGTTATAACATAGTGAATTCATTACGAGTTTATGATCTTGCATGCTTCATCTTTTTCTCTAAGGGGATTGAGTTGTTATTTGAGCTCATGTGAGCAGAGATGTGTAGGTCCGGAGGCTCATGTCCAGTTTTTGTATATCATAGATAACAAAAATATCGTATCCTAAAGCGATCCGAAATATTTTTGTCCACAAGGGTCATTGTATGCTTTTAATTTTCTTAGATTGATTGTGTGATTCAGTAGATTATTAGAGCTTAATCAAAACGTCGGTTTCTTCCTCTTACTGTGTTACCTCATTGTTATGTTTTATATCCCAAATCGTACAAGTTCCGCTATAGAGAACATAATGTGAGTGATTTGATCAAGTTTTGTTGATACTATACGAATGCAAGATCCACAACATATTGGCTATACGGCATACTTGTTATTATCAGCTGTCTTCGTGATTTTACAAAAAAACATTTGAGATTGCTTTCATATATTAAATCTTAAATTACCAAAAAAAAACATTCAAGATTTTGGTATTTTCATGGATGGAAAATTCTTACGAGTGGACCATTCGGTGGTGGGTTAATGATTTTGAAGGAGCTTCGGTCTTAATATGGATCCGGTTTCGAAATCATGTGTGGTCATCTGAGCTAGTGTTAGATCGCAAGAATACGTGGAGTACTTTGGGTCTTGTAAGATTAGTCGATTGATCTCGGTCGCCAGATCTCCACAGTTATATAAAAAAAAAAAATTCACGAGTGAACTATGTCCAATAGGGCCACTAAAGAGAAGACAATAATGGTCCCAAGGAAATAAGGATTAGTCCCTTGAAAGCGATAATCTTAATGTTTAATCATTATTTTATATTAGTAAGATCAAAAACATGACATTCTCCAACTTCTGAGCTACGAATATGATATCTTTCGTATTCGTGACACCAACACACTGTCCCCTCCTCCCCACTTTAGTCACGTCGCTGCAATTTCATGGACCCCAAAACAATCACATTATAGACAATGTCTTAGGATAGCTCAATTATTGTTACAACATGTGTGTTGTTCAGTGTCATGGATTTGTTTCAGGATAAGTTTTTATGTTAAAATTCCAGTTCAAATCCCAAAGATGTGTCTATAAGTTATAATGGAGAAGTCATCGGATTTCGAGCTCTTATTTTTTTCTAGACAAAACCATTGATAGAAATATTGCTTTTGTAAGCATAATCATATAATTCAAATTATTTGGAAATAAACTAGTTAATTAACGACTTCTACAGATTTTTCAGTCTAAATTTAAGTTGCAAGATGGAACGAGGTAGTAATTTTTTTTATTTGGAGTGGATTGGAAAACGTTTTAAAAAATACCCTTTTTGTTTCGAAAGTAGAAGTTTTGTTTCAAAATAAGTGTCGTTTTCGATTTTCAATGCAAAATTTATTGGTAATATTCTCTACTTTATTTTTCTATTGGTTGATATATGGTTAGGTTTATTGGTAATAGTGATTTATTTTGAAAATATGTAAAATTAAATATTTTTTTAATTTGTGTGTATAAACCTAAAACGACAATTAATATGAAACAAATGGAGTATATATCCAAAATTAGTGAGCTAAGCTAAGGATAATATTACTATATGAGTTTGTATTATGATTAATATTAATATTACTAATATAACCAGGAAGAAATCATGATTTTGATATAGCGACTAAGAGAAAGGATGATAGATTTCTTAGGACCACATTCTCTCAGCTGGTGGATACCACTAAAAATGGTCCATTTCTTTGCTCGTCCACCACCCGCAAGCTTCCATGACGAATATTTTTTACATCCAAGCATTTTAACTGTTCACTCTTAGTAAAAAATATTTTGAAACAGTTATGAGTTCATAAAATAAAATTGGGAATTCTAAATCCATATGTTAGAATGTTTTTGATTGAATATATTTATAAAAAAATGATATTCAACATAATGTATTTCAATCAATTTTTCAAAATAAAATCAGATCCAAATATTGTTTTTTTCTAAAGAATCTCGATTCGAAATTACGTTCTATTGCCTTGAAGCTTATGGACCTAAAAGAGATGTTGGGTGTCAGTTATTTCCCAATGTATCATTTTGTTCTCTTATAAAGGTGTTTTTAAAAAATGTTTTAAAATAAATTTATATGCATATGTTATAGTTCTTTAATATTGCATGATCATTTGTATCCGGCATAATTTATTTTTATTGGTTGGATTGACTTTATCTACGTAATAAATCAATATTTATTAATAGAAAAATCATTTTAGATTTTATGTTTTCTTAGTCTATACGATTTTAACTAAAAAGTCTTATAAAAAGAACGCAAGGAGTATTGAGTTTTGTGTGTAGAAGTTAATTAGGAAATGGCTTTACATCCGAAATTTATATTCGTTTCCACCTTTGAAGAAGAAAATTATGAAAATGCAACATAAATTCAGTATGGAAGTAAATTAAAATTTTGAATTGTTCAATATGAAGAAAACTGAAAATTTGAATTGTTTATGGACCAAAATTTAATGTGACCTAATATGTTGTCTTTCCATAGAAATACACGATTACGTTTCCATGCCACGTGCAATATACATTTGTAGCCTTCTAGTAGGAAAGCTTCGATGATCTTTTCGAAACCGCGATCATTGTCACTTAGCTAACTTTCCACATTCGCTTGTATACTCATCGATAATGCAGCACGGTAAACGATGTAAGTTTAGAAAAAAAAAAATTACAACATGATTTAGCCCCAATAATTTGTGTAGAATAATCCTTTTAGCATCCTTTCAAAAAGCAAAGTTTAAAATATCCAAAAAGAAAAGTTAAAATATTTTTAATAGGTCTAAAACAGCGAAAGCTCTGAAAAAGGAAGACGAAAACAAGAAAGTAGTATCATTCATTATAATAAATACGAAAACAACTTAACCGGGGAAAGGTACTGAATTATATTGAATGAACCCCAACCAAACAACATTGAATTTTGAAGACATTAATTTAATACAACAACCAAATAAAATAACGAAAATTAAATAAATATATAGATGGTTGCCAAAAAAATAAAATAAAATTAAATAAATATATAGACGTTAAAATAAGTAAAGAAATAGACCCCACCAAGCCTCTTCCCCTTCTTCAAACCCTTAAAATCTTCCCTCCCTCACTCCATTAACTCTCTCAGTTTCTTACTTTGAAACCAAACTCCAAACACACAAAGGAAATAAATTATTTTCTTGTCCTATTTTTCTTTTCTGAAAGAAGAGAAAAAAAAAAAAAAATGAAACTCCCATTTCTAAACAAGAACTACTCTTCATTTTCGTGTTCTTCAAATTCAAATTCAGTTTCATCATCAACAAATACCACTTCATGGCCATGGCCTTCTTGTCATCAAAACCCTAAAACCATATCTTTCAGAGCAACCATCACTTTCACCAACCCTACCCATGACCAAGACGACGTTGAGCTCGACCCACATGAGGGTACTGAGTCGATAGAGAGTGTGATAAAAGGGCTAAGATCATCAGAGAGACTCATCTTCGAAAGCAAAGGAGAATCCAACTCTATACTCGAAGAAGCTACGATTAAGCAAGAAGAAGAAGAAGAAGAGGAAGGTTTCATGCTCTTGTCCTTGGAATCAAAAGACCCTTACTCTGACTTCAAAGGATCCATGGAGGAGATGGTTGAGGCACGTGCGCTTCACCACGACTGGAGAAGCCTCGAGAAGCTTCTCTTACAGTTCTTGAAAGTCAACGCCAAGACAAGCCATCGATACATCTTCGCAGCTTTTGTCGATCTCCTCTTGAACTTAACACTAAACACGAATGAACCTATCAATAATATCAACATCGCCAAAGACGAAGTGGAACGCGCCACCGCGGGAGAAGCAAGCACTTCATGTTGTAACAGTATGAGTCTTGGTGAGTCTCCGTTGTCTCCTTTGTCAATCTTCACGTCGTGTTCTTCTTCTTCTTCCTCCGATGAGACTTCCTCGACGTCTGTAAGATTCTTGCCGTTGTCTTCTTTGTTAGAGATGGATGAGAAAACTAAAGACATTTTGGTTTAGATTTTAGAATGCTTTTCTTCTTTATTTTATTTTATTTTTGTATAATTAAAATTTGTGTAGGATCGTAGTAACATTGGCTACCCTTAATATTTTATATCGGTATATGTGCTCTTACGTTATAGTTTTTCATTTATGTGTTTTTTTTGTTTCTTAATTTTTTTTTTTTACTGACTGTTGTTTCTTAATGTTAGGATGATGATAGTTGGATCGGACCATTTTATTAGATGAAAACAAAATCAAGTCACTTGAGCGGTAATTGATACTATAAGTTTTTGACACAATGTTCATAACAAACACATTTATAACATTAGCCTCTATTTTTATAAGGAAAAAAACAACAAAAATAATCATAACTGTAGTTTTATGAAAAGTGTAAAAAAAATGTCAAATCATGAATTAAGAATTAAAGAGCCGTCTCTTAGCCAAAAAATGTAAAAAGAAAATGATGCCCTAAGTCATTGAATCTTATCACTAAACTAAAGAGATAATTCTATAACTCGCTAAACTTGGCATCTGCAATTATCATTTGTAGAGCTTATATATATTACTTACTATTGACACATGATGCAAATGTGAAGGCACTTTGACATATAGGTAGGGCTGGGCAAATTTTCTAAATCCAAAGAACCAAACCGAATTCAATATGAAAAAAATAGTAATCAACTGGAACAGGTTATATATTCAAAGGATTTAAAATTTTGTTATTTAGAGAAACGAAATTAAATCATATCCAAACTAAAATATTTCAGGTACCCGAAAAAATTCAAAGTGGATATATACATAAATATCTGTAGATATTTAAAAATATTTTTAAATTTTTTAGATATATTTTTGAAGTAAATCAAATAAAAATAAAATATTTGTTGAATACCAAATAAATCATACATATTTTTTAGAAAAAAATTGTACTATATGCTCTCTCTGTGCCAACTTCTAATTAGTTGCATAAAACGGTTAACGAAAACGGTAAGATAAAGACAAATTATTTGATTGGTTTATAATATTTGATAAGATTGATGTGGAAATAAAATAATGTCAACTCTCTACTTCCGAGATTAGTCTTTCGCAGTAATGATTATTAAAATCTCAACGAAGCTTCGAATTTTTTTGAACATATTTCCATTTTAATATAATTTTCACTTTTCTTGGCTTTTTCCTACAATTTCTTAGCATCCATTGACAGAGAACAAATTTCATCTTTCCACATGCATTATAGTAGTGTTTAATTAGATGATTCTTGAAGTTTTTTTTTTTATCATGATTCTTGAAGGTTAGCCACCACAAGTGGTATAATAAAATTTTAATTAAGAAGGAATATTGGAAGTAATAAAAATATGAGCGTAATAAATGGATGGGGTCCAAAATTTCAGGCCGTGTTTTGCTCTCTCGAAACATAAAAAGTTGGCATTTATTAGAAAGACCAAATCTCAAGTTAGACATATCACCAAGCAACACTCCTTGGTGTTGTGTTGTGACTTCTTCTTTTCTACTTCTTCTCTTTAGTTCAGCTAATCAGTGCGGGGCCAAGACTTTAAGGAGATAAGAGGCAAAACTAAAAATAAATACTCACTCCGTTTCATATTACTTGTCGTTCTAGGTTTATTCACACATATTAAGAAAACATATGATTTTATATATTTCCAAAATAAAAACACAATTACCTATACACCTAACCATATTTCAATCAATAGAAAAATAAAAACATAATTACCTATAAATCTTATTAATGAATTTTGCATTGAAACTCTAAAACGACACTTATTTTGAAACGAAATTTTTTTCCTACAACGACAAGTAATATGAAACGGAGTGAGTATTTTTTTAGTGTTGATAAAATTTATTAAAAAATAAACATTTATGTAGTATATTGAAGTAGGTTTTGAACTTGGGAACTGAATTAAAAGAACAAAGATCAACTTCATTATAACCACTACACTTTAGAGCATCCGCAACCGTGGACTCCCTGCGGAGTCCTTAATTTTTTTTTTTTTTTCAGATTTAGAAAAAAAATATATATATATATATATATATATATATATATATATAAACCAATCGCGGGCCATCATGTGTTGTAAATAATGCAAGGACCGATCCTTATTTAGATATTGTAAGGATCGAATCCTTAAATTTTGGTGGGACCCACTAATTATTTAATTATTTTTCCGCTAAGGACTCTCCTTTAAGGACTCCCGTTGCGGGTGCTCTAAAGATTTTTTTTCAAAGAGGTCCCAAAATTATCATTATCTTCGGAGGGTCTAAGGTAATTGTCTTTTTTACAGCATAGTAACACGGCTCTGTTTTGTTATAACCTTAATTTAACGAATAACTGTAAATCAAATTGCTTTCAACAAACACAAACTATTAAACCTTAATTTTCACGATAATGTTATGCTCTTTAACCAAATGATCACATGGATTTTCCCATTATGTATATACATGCAAACAATTTCCAAGTATGATGATCATCTCAAATATACTTTGCCATTTTTCTTAAAATGATTAAGTAATCCTTCCTAAACTTTTAAGTGAACCTTGTTAAACTGTTTTATAATTAATGTCGTTTAAATTTTTTGTTTGATTTCATTAATTAATAAATTAAAATTAAAAATAAAATTTTAAAATATATATTTAATATATGCGCTGCAAATGTAAAATAATATTTACAATAAAATAAAATTTAAAATTTAAAAGTATTTAATATGAAACAAAGAGAGAACTATACTGTCAAATTTTTTTACCATTCGAGACACTTAATTCGAACATATAGACGATTTATTGAACCAATGAGCTTTCATCTTCATTCAAAAAAGTAAATGGATTCATTAACATAAGTTAAATTTCTAGGAACATGGATAAACAGTTAATGGATTTGTGATCTCAAAATCAAATTGTTTTGTGAGAAAATACGTATTGGGTTTCTCCAAATTTTTGGACAAGTAAAAGCCTGCAGTGTGTCTGTTACTTTGTCTGAGTTCCAAATGATCAAATACCAGTAATTTTGAGCTTACCAATGGAAAAGATTTGACCAGAACAAGACCAGACCATTGGACGATCTACTTGATTATTTTAATGGTAATTAAGACACATTGGACCTATGGGCTTAATACCGGCCGATGTTTTCAAGCCCATAAACAAGTATGAGACTCTCACCGACGAAGTACTACTCATATATCCTGTTTTATTAATATCTATGATCGAAAGACACACAATAACATTTATAATTACCTCTAGTGTACGAGAAACATATATAATTTACTAGTATATAGTGTCACCATCAGTTTAATATCAACATATTGGGTGTTACTGATAATCTGTATTATCAAATAACCCAATCTTTTCAAAAATATATTGTGTTTTAGTTACAAATCAAAGATCATTAAAAACAAATTACAAATTCTAATCTGCTTTATAACATATCATACAATAAATTACAACATAGGATACAGAAAGTCATATACTGTTATAAAATGAGCAAAATTTAACTAGAATATGAAATATCATATTTAAAAAGAGAGAGAGAGTCTATCTTTTCAACCTCTCTATAGTAACATTAATCTTCAAACACCTAAACCCAATTTGTGAAAAACTATGAACACAGATGTAGTCCTTATAGTCCTTACCTATATTATTAATTTATCTGTAAGAAATAACTCCTTTAACTCACTAAATTTAGAAACAGTAAAGATTTCTAGATTAGGATGTCAGAATTTTTGAGAAGTTTGGCATCAGAGGCCATTAATGAAGGATCACGAGAAATCTCATAGCGTTATTCCTCCTTTCATCGTTTTCACTTTTATATTTACAAAATTCTGAGGTTATAATTATTACTAGTTGCGTGTTAATCTAATCTGAAATTCACTTCAATATTGGTGACCATATTTACTTTTGGTAGTTGGATCATATATTTATAGCAGCACACATTGATTATTTTGTTCAGCATTAATATGAATGTGTGTGTATTAATACTCAATACTCATAAATATTATACATATATATATATATATATATATATATATATATGTTTGTACTTACAAGTTATAAGTTACAAGCCTAGTTGGATCAAGTGCAGTGTGTAGATGGAATTACATAGTTCAGTTTATGGGATCTTGGTGTTGGACTTGGCTGATGAACCTGTGTTTCTAAACTGAATCCAACCACCCTGTCTAATTATAATTTAAAGACTATATGGTTTGGTCCAACTCTACAAACCAATATATCCATGATGCAAAGAAAAACCATGCATAAACATAGTCTAGTCGGTTTAAGGTGTGATCCGTAAACATAGTATAACCAGTTTAACCAAATTAAACAGAAACCGATGATATAAATATAGGTAAGGAAATAAAATTGCTTAAACATACATATACAGAACATCAATATACTCAGATAAGCACGTCTTCGGCCTACACAAATAACTTTTTAATCTGGGTAGTGATCAGAACTTGGATTTTGTAGTGGTGCCCGTCAGGTGATTTAAATAAACAAAGTGGCTTTTGAAAGAATGAAAAGAAAAACAGGTGACATATTTGGTTACAAATTATGTTTTTGATGGTGAATATAAAAATAAATTATTCAAAAATGTCTCTTTTCAACTGGTATGTAAGTTTAGGAATATCTTAAGTTGATATGAAATCATTAAAATTTACTTTTATTTTCAAAATTCGTAAAGAGCTACATCACAAGTACTCAAATAGTTATTTTCTAACGATTTTAATACACGTACAACTATGGTCAAAAAAAAAAAAAGAATACACGTACAACAAATTATATCGATTTAGTTTTAAAACTTCTAGTAGCCAAGTGTCTCATCTACAAATTTTGTAGATTTGTTACTTTTCACCAGTACTGCTTTTCACTTACTAACGATAAAATATTAACTTTTTAATGATGAAAAAGCTAACATGTTTATCTACATAGCGAGATTATACATATATTAATTTGAGTTTTGCACAAAAGATTTGAAATTTTCTTTCGTTTAAGTTATACTCCTACTAGTCTAAAATAGATCTAAAATACAATATTAAATAAAAAGCTTAAGTCAAAATAAATTTTAACATGGAAAAAGATATATTCTAACTATAACATCAATATGCAAAATTTTATACACATTCTGCTTACTTGGTTAAACAATATTTAATTCGTGACTCAAGAGTTTACTCTTTCATGATTTTTTTTGGGGTAAAATGTTTGATTTTGATTTATAAACATTGCCTAGTTTTTGGCAGAGTTTGTCAGCTTGTTAAAAGTTTTCATCAGTTAAAGTTCTTAACATTTTTTAGTTGTAGGTGATGAAATGATGATGAACTAGAAACTAGTGGGACAGTGAAGACTTAAATAACTTGGGGACCAATGTTAAATCACAAGAAAGAAAAATGTAATTCTTGGTAATTTCTTGAAATGTCTGAAGAATTCAGTGGGTCACTTAGTCACTTAACATAAACTAATAATTACAAATGTTTAAAAGGATGGATCATGCATGGTCACGGCCCGTAAAAAAAAAATTCAAAAAAAAAAAGGATGGATCATATCGGAAAATGTAATACTTGTTCCCTCGGTAACAAAAAAAGTCGTCATGAATAGAAGAGATACACATATACAAGTAATGCTAGTATGATAAAATTCGACATTAAAATGTCTGTCACACTATTTATTATCCTCTCTTTCTGATTATTACGAATACCAAATCTCAATGCTCACGCATTTCTTTTACCGCCAGAAGCCAGTGGCCACACAGGTTCTCTCATTTTCTGTGAAAACGATACTACTTCTATTTTCTATTTCCTCCGTTTTTATATACGACGTTTCAATTTTTTTTATTCCAAATTATATCAATTTTTAATTTTATATAATATTTATTAATATTTAATACTAAGTGATGAATGATATTATATATTCTATTTTATAATTAGTTGAATTATGGTTAAATAGATAATTAATAATATTTTTATTTTAAAAATATAATAAATTTAATATTTTCTTAATCTATGTACAAAATCCTTAAACGTCATATATTAAAAATAGAAAGAATATTATTTTAAGTCTTACAAATATTTATTTGAAATTATATGATAACTTTATTTTAATCTAAAATTTATCAATTTTTTCTGTATTACTATATATATTTAAAAATTATTATAACCTAGTTGTATTATTTTCCTATAAAAGTAAAAAAAATATTATTAATTTGTGTGTTATACTCTAAATTATTAATAATAAAATTAGATAGAATATTCAACTACTCATTATAGAAATACACGAAATAATTGTAAAATGGGGAAATAAAGAATAAATTTGGAATAAATAGTTAGTAATGGACTAGTAGTGGTAGTGTATTTTTGTGACAACCTGTCCCGCTCACTCGGACCCCAGGTTCACATCGCTGCAGCGCATCGACCCCAACCCCTCCCTTATGAGTTCTCACTAACTCCATAATTAGGTTGTTGGTGCGCCTCGAACCCAGGACCTCACCCTTTAACAGCCTTCTCTCAGGACAAGCTGTCACCAATTGATCTGCACATTCGTTTAGAACTCCAGAGTTAAGCGTGCTTGAGCTGGAGTAGTCTAAGGATGGGTGACCTATCGGGAAGTGATTCGCGATACCGTGTGAGTGAGGCCAAAAGCACGGGGAAAGGTCACGTGGTGATTGCAGGGTTAGTAACCAATGATTTCGAGCCTTAGAAAATTAACAAACCGATCGCTGGAACGGGATGGGGCCCACAGGCCGAGAGAGCGGGCGTGGGTGGCCCATTAGCTGTGGGCGGTCGGGGCGTTACAAGTGGTATCAGAGCTGGTTAGCCATCTCGGTTCTGACCCGAGAGGCGTCTTGAGACCTGTCGTGGGGCGCAACGAGGGCGTTGCGTTCTTTGAGAGGGGGTGAATTGTAACATCCCGAGTTGTGATATATGGAAAGGCTTAAGAGAATTGATTTGGCTACCTATGTCATCAAAGTGCACTTACCTTTTCGGGAGCACATTCGTTTAGAACTCCAGAGTTAAGCGTGCTTGAGCTGGAGTAGTCTAAGGATGGGTGACCTATCGGGAAGTGATTTGCGATATCGTGTGAGTGAGGCCAAAGCACGGGGAAAGGTCATGTGGTGATTGCAGGGTTAGTAAACAATGATTTAGAGCCTTGGAAAATTAACTAACCGGCCGCTGGAACGGGATGGGGCCCACGGGCCGAGAGAGCGGGCGTGGGTGGCCCATTAGCTGTGGGCGGTCGGGGCGTTACAATTTTGTTTGTATAACCTAAGAAAAAAATATATAAGAAAATGAGTTCTGATTCCAAGACATGCACACACCTGAAGATACATATTTAACATGTTGGATTCTAGTCCTTGATGAGCACTCTTATAATACTTGGCCCCTCCGTAAACTAACATTCCAATGGGTTACCTTTCTAGTTCGCTATATACCAAAAAAACATTGGCTATTTGAGAAAAATGAAGTACTGCATTAATACAAGACATGCATTACTTCATACATTATTTTTTTTAGCAGAAAATATTATCTATCGCCCATTGCGTACTAGGCCTTATTGCGTACATCCATCATTCTTTGACAGTGTCTTACGTGATAAATTGTGTGTATATATTTTTTGAAGTTTTATTACTAGAATCTTAAGTTTCCCGCACATCCGTACTTCAATGATAAATAAACCCAAAAAAAAAAAAAAAAAAATTCACGTGGACTTGTTTTCGGAAGCTTCACGTCATCATCGTAACGAGAGAGTCAAGAGTGGTACATGATCTTTGAAATATCTTCCTATTCGATTTTGGCCGATTACAACTAAAAAATTAACATTGAAACATGATATTGATATTATAATTTATTAACACTCATTCTATCATAATTATCTGTATATTGGTTATTTCAAGGAATTTTGCTGCCATATTGAGTATCGAAGCATATAATTTAAATGCATTTTTGATCAAATATCTCCACTATATCTCAATTGATAGACTATTAAAAAAAATAGATGCCAGAAAAAAACAATTGTCGTTTCCTTATTATCAACCTTTTAAAATATTTAAGCTTAACTACATGTCTACATATATAACTTCACTATATAAATACATTGATAAACTCTATAAAAAAAAAAACTCTATCATGTAACGTATAGAAGTTTCATAATATAAATGGCATGTTAACATATACACACAACTTTTCTTTAAGTTGCAAGCAATTATATTCTAAGAAAAGTATTTATCCCAAAACGATAAAATTGTCAGATAATTAGACTAATAAAAACATGCATAATATACGTTTATATCTCTAATAATTAAACAAAAAAGTATATAGTTGTGATATCCGAATAAATATTTTATAATTTAAATAACGAAACATCATTTAACATAACATTCGAACATTGTGGTTATTACACTTGGTTCAAAGACAAACAAGAAAATCCCAAAGCTAAAATAAAAAGCACAAACCCAATAATATATTGACACGTCGTAGTAGGTGAAGTGGATAGTCAACGTGTCAATACATTTTTGGTCACGTGGCATGATACTTAGTTAAAAGAGTTATATTACCATCCCCTAACTAAACAAACCGAGTTACATTTTACATCTATCGGTGGTAGTGATTATGGTAACCACGTGAAGCACGTGACGGCGCATGATGACGGACGAGAGGAGACTCTTGGACGGCGCCACGGCGTTTGACGGCGGCGGAGAAAACACCTTCCCATATTTCGGAGAAAGCGCGGATGATGATGCGGTGGTGGTAAGGCTCGTTGAGTGAGAGAAAGCAGTTGAGAAGCTCTCTGAGGTCGTCTTTGGAGTAAATCTCGTTCTCGAGAATCATCTGAAGCATAGACTGACGGAAGTCAAGGTAAGGGTCGTCGGAGTCTTTCTCGACGGCGACGGCTGCGGTGGAGGGTGTAGCGGAGGAGGAGGAAGAGGTGTTGTCCGAGAACCAATGGGTGGTGGAGAGAATAGCGGAGGAGGAAGAGTGGTAGTGGCTGTGATTAGAAGAGTAGAGGCGGGGCTTTTTGGGAAAACGGTTGAAAAAAGATGACAAGTTTGGGAACTTACAGTTGCCGCCACATCCGATGTCTACAACAGATACGGTCTTAAGGGACATCTTCTTCTTCTTCTTACTTTTGCCCGCCATTGTTGTCTCTTTTGTGACTCTCTCTGACTCCAAAGATAAAATTGATTTGATAGAGAGAGAGAGAGAGAGAGAGAGAGAGAGAGAGAGAGAGATAGTCTACTTGGGATTGGTATTAAAGGATGCATGTGGGGACTGTGATGGTTTAATGAGAAGTAAACTCTTAGCAGTTAGCAATAATATTTTATTTGATCTTCATAAACAATTTGATACTAGTATTTCTTTTGAATTTGTTTGAACGTTTTTAAAACATAATTATTGTATGTCTATATATGCATGACTGCATGAGCATTCATTTGACATTTACTGATTCTATAAAAAAAAATTATGTTAGTTGTTTTTTTTTTGGACAACGGTTAATTGGGTTTTTATTTGTGTTAACTTTACTGTTATGGTATCAAACATTTGATAATTTATTATGTGCGACTAAATTTTAATTATGGTAGTCTGGTAACATGTACGTGTAGTCTGGTAGATAAGTGTAGCTTGTTGCTCATCTCTCTTTAGTCAGTGTACTTTCAATGTTCAAGTCCATGGTATAATGTTAATGTATGTAGATAGAGTGTTCAATTTCTCTAGAAGTTGAGGATTAGTATGTCTTTTAGTTGGAGATCCACTTTTAAAAAGATAATATATACTTCCTATATCTAATATTCCAAGTTGTTTTTTTATTTGGATGAAAATGTCAAAATGTTGAAATAGAAAAATCACTAACATGTTTCCTTAAAATGATTGATATGGAAATACTTCCTATTTAGCATTGAATAAGACGATCAAAGAGGGTACAAATAATCTAGGGCACAGGCTTTCAACAAAATTTGGTTAATTTTCACTTATTTTTGGAAACTATGTCTATAAAGTCTAAACGAGTTTAGATCTAAAATACCTTATTGGTAATATTTGTTTCAATGGACTTGTACTAGGCCTTCATGAGTTTGATAAAGCGCCTTTAGATGAACTCAATATTTGTTAGTCAGCCCGATTTAAGCCCAAAGGGCCTAGTTCCTCTTACCATCCGTTCTCGTTTCCAGTTTTTAGGTATTTACGAACTAGGATCTCTCTTTTTTTTTTTTTTGTCTATTTTTCAACAAATTTCTTTGATATACATATTGTTGATTTGATATTTGTTGATTAATCTACTTTATGTTTGACTGGTTTGATTTATGTAATTTGTTTTCTGGAACATCTGGAGAGTGCTTGGCGATTCCACAAATTACATCCAAAATGTTAAACTACCAAAATGTGGGAACTATAAATCTATATCCTAATTAAATACTCACTTAATCTAATGGTGATGTCAAAAAAAAAATATAATGGTGCAAAAATCTCTCGATACAGTATATATTTTTGGTATTGATTTGGTTGTAAATTGTAATCGCTGATGTAATGTAAGAATCACTTGTCTGTAAACAGTTTTGATACTTAAGTTAAACATCTTGTTTGTCCCATTGAAGCATTGAGTCTGTCTCTGCCTAGAAAGTTTCCGCTATGATATAGGTTTGTCTAAAATGAATAGTAAGGTTTGCTTCAAAATGATCTATTAGATAAAAATGATTATATGGAATTTCAAAATCTAAAAGTATATTTTTATAAAATGTGAATTTATAGTATGTTATCGAATTTCAACTCCTTTGAAAGGGCAGGAAGAATCTATTTATAAATATATATGGATAACGACTTATTTCCACACGAGAAGTATCATATAGTAACAGTTCAACACAATCTTTCATGTTCATCTTAATTCCACACATTTTAAGTATATAAACCTATTTATCCCTATGTTCAAAGATCGAAACCTGAAACCACATAAACGAAGGTTTAGCTTGGTTTTACTAGTTTAGAATCTAAACCGATATCAAATCAGTTAAACCGACCAAACCAGTTGGTATTGAACTGAAACTAAAATCCGATCCATCCTTATATTCAAATAGTACTAACCCAACTATTTAGTAAGATGTTGGGTCAAGTTCTATTTGGATATCAGGTTCGGTCGGGTTTTAATTTCAATTCAATACCAACATGTTTGGTATCGGTTAAAATTCTAAACTAGTAAACCAAGCTAAACTTTCGTTTATGTGGTTTCAGGTTTCGATCTTTGAAAATGGGGATAAATAGGATCATATACTTAAAATGTGTGCAATTAGGCTCTCTTTTTTTTGTTGTCAATAATTTTATATGCATTTTTGGGCAATATTTCTTTTATTTTTGTTCAGCTGAAGCTTTAAGAAATGTGAATTACGAGAATAACCTTTAAAACAAAAATCGGTAATAACGGTCAAACGGTAAACCCGTTCCTCGTACCCCCAAGATTCGAGAAGCGTATGTTGCAAGAAATTACAAACCGTTTACTTTTTTTCCTCTCTCTCGCTTTGATTTGTTCTAAAACGAATTTAGAAACAATCAAACCACGATTTATTCTAATTATAGAACTCACGCGTCTTCCTAACCATCTCATATATATAAATACATAGTTTGATCTCATTTGCAGTTTTGATCCTTCTGGGTTCCTTGTGGGAAAAAAAAACAAGTCCATTCATTCTTCTCAAGAAATCCATACGAGGACGAGATCTTCCTAACGTCTTTGATCTTCTTCAACAGGTTCGTTAGCATTTGTGTTATGTCCTAAAATAAATCATCATCCATCTGGTTTATATAAGAACGCTGAACCGGTTCTGTTATATTTGCGATGTTATAACATAAGCAGGATATATATTCTTGATTTGGTCGAAGATGTTGGGAGATTTCATCATCAGGCTCCTTGTGTATGTCCTGCCCTACCATGTCTTGTTCTTTGTTATCCATTTCATTCATTATATTTTGTTGTTTTAAACAGGTTAATGTATGTATGTATCTTATTACAAAAGTGGGTTATGATTGCAGATTGATATTAGGGTACACATACCCAGCTTTTGAATGCTACAAAACGGTGGAGAAGAACAAAGTTGATATCGAGGAACTCAGATTCTGGTGTCAATACTGGTATTTATAAATCTCATCCTTTAACATTCATATAATTGATTTTATGTTAACCTTTTAAAAATACAAAAACAAATCTAAGCTAAAAAACGTCTTTGGTTTCGAGCTAATATTATATATATCCAGTTTTGGTACAATTTATTAGGATATATGATCGAGACCTCAGTGTATGGGGTGCACGTTTTAATGTATAATTTAATATGATAATATCAACTGGAAAGATTAAATTGTTTTATTGAACATTTCTGTTTGACTAATTATAGGATATTGTTGGCGCTAATTTCATCGTTCGAGAGGGTTGGCGATATATTTATCTCATGGTAAGAAATATCTTATTCATGCTCTTATTCTTTAATATCTAAAGTTTATTAAATAATTGGCATATTCAATTATTATTTGCAGGTTACCGTTGTACGGAGAAATGAAAGTGGTCTTCTTCGTATATCTCTGGTGGCCTAAAACGAAGGGAACGAGACTTGTGTACGAGACATTGTTGAAACCAGTCATAGCTCAACATGAGACAGAGATTGATAGAAAGATTATGGAGTTGCGAGCTAGAGCTTGGGATTTTTTCATCTTCTACTTCCATAACTTTGCCCAGGTCCATTTTTTTTATTTGCCTATCTAATTTTGTGTTATTTTATAATGATATTATTATATAACATTAATGATAACAAATCAATATATGCATAGGCTGGTCAATCCACCTTTATCCAGGCTTTTCAGTACGTACTCGCTCAATCGGTCCGGTTCTCTGCCGCAGCCGCAGCTAACCAACCGGTACTAACACATCCCCTATGAATATATATTACACTAATTGCATATATCTAGATTCCTTTTCTTGCTTCAATTTTTTTGTTCCATTTACATATTTTTAACTGTTAGTTTCATGTAAATGCTAACACAAAACTTTTTTTTTTGAAACAATCGAAACCTGAATGATCGCTGTTTATTATTTAAAAAACGTGACATTAATTCACATTATGTTTGTACTACTTAATACACTTTTGACATTTTTGTGTGTACTTGGTGAAGCCAATGGAGTCTAACGCAAACGTGAGAACGAGGTCACCAGTGGAGACTGAAAGTGATACGAACACACCTCCCGGTCCAAGACCGTTGAACAAATCACTATCTGCGTTGCGATCACTAGAGAAGCAACCGAGCAGGGGGAGGAAGTGGCCACCACCGACACCACCACCAACACCAGGGAGAGACTCGGCCGGAACATTCAACGGAGAAGATGGAGTCAACATTCCGGATACACTTCCGGGATCACCCATGACCGATGCTCGAGCTAAGCTTCGCCGTTCTAACTCCAGGTCTCAGGCCACAGCATAGTAACGTACATTAACGTGGCTCTCGATAAACACTTTCTGATTTGTTGAAAGATATATAGGGAAAGAAAAGTTCAAGCTTTGAAATGTTTGAGAAGACAAAAACAGATTGAGTTTTTTTTTTATGGTCTTGTGTTTTGTAAATTTAAGCAGAAGCTTTAATACATGGATGAAATTTGTGTTTGATTTCGCTTTAATGTTACCATAAAAGGCTGTTTATAACGATGCATTTGAATGGTCAAAAAGATTATACTCAACTAGTGTACAAATGCAGCAGCCGATGAAGTATCTCTCTCTTAAACTTACATTAGTTTCTCTTAACAAGTACTCTCTACATTGTCACTCGTTACACCAACTCTCTAGCGATAAATGAACTCATAATTTAATGGTACATTGTATGGTACGCACCTGCCATTGGTTCTTACACGTTCCTGTATTTGCTCCCTCTTTGGCTTTGATTTGGGAGCTAAGAGTGTTGTTGTGATGCGTGTTTCATCTTCTTGCATCATCTCGGGGTTGCGTCAATACCGGTTGGAGCTATTTCACCCATTACTGGTGGTGGAGTACTCACATCAGCTATTTCATAATCCCAATCGATACCAGCTTTAGCATGAGTTAAAGATTAGCATACATTACATCAAACAGAGCTATATATGAGAGAAACAGGTTTTGATATATGAAAGGATACAGTCGGTTTTCCAGATATCTGTCATGCTAATTTCCGCATTGGAGAGAAGCCAGTAGTCTGTATCATCATTCTGCAAAACATAAGATCACATCAGAAGCCAAGCTTCATATTAGTTTTTGCGAGTATGTTAAGATAAGCAGGAGGATGGCTTACTTCGACGTCAGAGGGAGTAATCTTAAGCATTCCTCCTACTTGTTCCTGTAAATAATTAAGATCAGAGGTGTCGCCGGGTTGAGCATGTGCATGATCTTGAGACACCTGATGCTCAATGTCAGTTCCTTTATTATCAATAGTTAAGGCTTCTATCTCATGGTTTTCTGAAGATCCCGAGGACGAAGCAATAGGCAAGCATGCTGGTGGTGCAGCTGTCCCATTTGTGTCTTCAAACTTCTTCTCAAATTCACTGAACATGATGTCAAAGTAAAAGAAATGTAAGCGGAAGAGTGCCTCTCATTATGAAGATACATAAGAAAAAGATAGAAGAAGGGAGAAGGAATAAAATACCTGACAAGGTATACGTCAATAGGTCCCATTGTACTTCTAAGAATGATCCTGTATCTCCTTTGAGGGATGTCAACCGCCTGTCATGTAGATAAGAAACATATTTATCATTAACATTTTTGCATCTAACGATGAATAGCAGATGTCTTCCAAAGTTGCTGACAGAGACTAACCTCATCTGGATCGGGGACTTCCAAAGTTGTGCCATGAGGAGCTTTGACGGCTATCAGAGTCTGATTCTGCGGGAGAATGAACGAGAGAATCAAGATAAAAGTGAACAAGAAAGTCTTAAGGTAGACATGACATACAATCAATCAATTGATAAATTTCTAAGGAAAGAAACCTGGAAACCGGGTAAAGTCTTGATGTCCTCTTCAGTAACAAAAAGCCATCTGAACATTGGGAATAGATTGGTTAAGTGTCCATCATAAGAATAGCACCATCTCACTGCAAGGAAAAAACTAGACTAGAAGGTGATAGTTAGACTGAGATTTATACTTCTGGTTCTTTTCATTTTCGCTCAGATCTCTTAGTCTTTCCTCCGCTTCTCTGCAAAAAAGAAAAAAGTTATTGAACGTCAGCATTGGGTTGAGTAGATGTCCCAAAACTCTCCATATGAATGCTATGGAACCTGATTTGGTTATCTAGCGCCTGCTCCTCGAGGGAAAGGTTTTCAATTTCTGTCTGCAAGTAGAAAACAAGATCATTAATCATACAAAAGCCAGACTCTAAGTGCATGCTATTTCAAGATTTACAAGCACAATAACATTACCTGTAAGACAGATACGTCAGCATCAACATCGTCAGGCCCTGAAGTATCAACTCCCCTGCTCAAGTTTATTAATCCACAAGTGAGTTTACATATACTTCAAGGAGTATCTTAAAGAAGCAAGATATGGTTCGAACTGCATAAGCATGCATATTAATATCATTAAAAATCCTCACTTCCAAAGTATTCGGTTCTTGAAAGGCTTTTCAATGAGATCTATCCCCTCCAAAACGTTTGTAATATCATATATACGTCGTTTCTGCACCTCCAATGTTTCTGCAGCTTTGTTTAGGTCCAGCATTCCATCTTTGGCTTGTTTGATTAGATTGACAAACTTCTTTGTAAGAAGACCTGAACATGTTAATGTCAGCATCTTCAAATTCACCACAACATATAGTAAATGTTTATATTAATTACCTAAAGAACTGTCATAACGGCAGCTTCCCGAAGGAGTTAGTGTGACAGGAGAACCTACAAAATTATCAGAAAAAAGTAATCAGCTTGTTGCTCCAGGGATGAAAGATAAAACTCAAACAAGTATCTAATCATAGAAAAAGCCAAAAGGATAAGAGCTTCTTACCAGCATTTGATATGGGTGTTTGAGGAACTGACTGGTTTCCTTTGGCCTTTGACTTGGTGTTGACTCTGCCTCCTTTAGCTGAAACAGGAGTCTTACATGGACTGTTGGATATGGTACTGAATCCATTACTAGTAGATGGAGCAGCAACCACATCCGTTGAGGTCTTTCTCTTCCGTGACTGCAAGATATTCTACTTGTTATTAAGTTGAAAGAAGCAAAGAGATATCATCCGAAAGGTTTTCCAAAGCATCTACACATACAATTCTCTATACAATAACAATTACACATGCCAAGCTTCATGAAACATCACTTAGATACTAATTAGCCTAATGCTAACTATGTGAATACTTGTATAGGATACATATATGAGACTCAAAGGAAGATCAGAACGGCTGTGAGCATCTTCAACGCACCTCTATTTTTAGATGAACTCTAAAATAGAGGTGGATTTAACTCCAATGTATTCGGAATTATATAGTTTCCGCTATTTATAGAAGAATGCTATAAAAGAGATATCATCCATAAGGTTTTCAAAGCATACAATTCACTATACGCTTCAAGAGAAAGTTTTTCACAATTATACATGCCAAGCAGAGTCAACACCAAGTCAAAGGTGTTGCGACTCATATAGTATACATATATGAGACTCAAAGCAAGAGATGACGGTACGACGGAGGTAAAGGAGACTCAAATTCACTGATCAGTGAAGAAGGAGAGCATCAATGGAGTTCAATTTCACAAATTCTATGATTCGCGTTCAATTAGATTGTGCGCCTAATGTACCATCGTGAAGCTAAGATTCTGACGAAAATCGACATGAATCGATGATAATCTGACGCTGATGAGCTAATTAATCAGACTGAGAATCGTTTTTTAGAGAGAGGAAATCACATAACATCCACGAATTTCTAATTGCGATGGTAAATCGAAAGATCGAGCAATCGAAATCACTCGGAAACCGAGGCGAACTCACGGGAGATCTATGAACCACGGCGTCATCTTCCCGATCTACGAGTTCGCAGAGGTTTACGAGGCTTTTATCGTTGTTAGTGAGGTGCGAAGGGGTGAATCGATGGTAATCCGAGGGATTGAACGGAGGTTTCGTTGAGGCGAACGCTAAGTGTCGACGTATTGGTGGTACTACGGGAACAGATGACGACGGAGAAGGAGATGACGGCGGATGTAGCGGTGGCGGCGGCTGAGATGGTTTCGGAGAAGATCGTGCGCCGCCGGACATGGATCGTAGTTCGATGGGAAGATCTCGGCGGCGAGAAGAGGGACGGTGAGAGAAGGGGAACGAGGGTTTGAGAGAGAGAGAGAGATGAGGAAGAAGAAGATGAAAAAGTGAGAGAGAGCAGAAAACGAGGGAATTTTATGTTGGGATAGATGTGGAGGGAAGAAGCCTCTGCCTACACCGAGATTAATTTTGTTTCTATTTGTGTCCCTATACTTTTATATTGTTCTGATTGACCCCACTTATTTTCTTGTAACGGAATAATCGATATGATTATGATCTAAGAACTTCGTTTTTGAATCTAGAGAATTATTCAAAGGTAGTCGGTAAACAGATTTCTGCAAGAGATTGATTGAGATAGGATTTGTGTTCTATAATACATGTGCTGCTGTTTCCGTTAGACATATGTTAATACTTTATAAAAATCACAACCCCCCACTGGTTTTGAATATTTTTTTTTATTGTTGATTAGTTGGTTGTTGTTGAGTATGGCAGTGGAAACTGGCTACAGAAGCGTAGTACAGAAGTGTTGATTATTTTGTTTACTTGAAAAGATAATCATAATCTAATCTTTCCAATTCAATATGTCAAAGACTGAGAAGAAAAATTATTACACTTCCACTTATAGGAGTGTGTTAGGTACCTCTTGGTTTCGTGTTTGTTGTCACGAGCCATTTAGTCTATGTTAAAGCCCACATTAGAAATATAACTCTCAGATATCATGAGAATCAAAATGGCCCGACAAAGAGATGAAAACATGTAAAAACAGAGATTCAAGATTATAGACCAATGGCAAGATTTAATTAGTACATAATCATACCCTCCTCCTGCAATTCTAGAACTCTTAAGTGTTTGCAGAGTTGCATCCACTTGATTGCTCGACCTCAGCATTTCATTTCATTCCAATGAACTACCAATACCATCCACATTGTAAACTATCTCTCTCTCACAATGTAGGCAGAGACTATCGGTTTCTTCATTCTTTTGAGTTCTTCAGAATCATTCAATACAAAATGTACCTAACAAATCAAACAAACCCATCAATACCAATTCTCCAGACCCTTTAATACCAAACAGAACAAAAGACTCTCTCACCACTTAGCTCTCCATGTTCCCATTGTCCTAGCAAAAACTCTATAAATCAAGAATCTTTCTGTACACAACAAGAAAGTCGAGAGGTCTTCAATGGCGGAGAAGAATCACTACATACCTCCAACGCATCCCGAAACCCATCTTCCTTCGTCTTCAACATCACAGCCAACGGTAACCTCACCCCTCTCTCCGCACAAGCCTCATGTCTCGGTTTAATCCGGTTCTCTAAGCTAAACGAAAAATACTGAGGAAACTCAAGAACCTCCCTCACGTCTCTCCCCATCTCCCCCATCAAGTAGTTAAGCTTCGGCTCGTAATTCTCGCCGATGCTGTAGTTAAACAGCTGCGGGAACCTCTTAAACATCGCGGCGGCGCTCCGCCGCGAGAATCCGAGCTTCTCGAAGAAAACGATCCTCGGGAGGAGCTTTCCCTCGACGCTGCAGGAGAGGAGGTAAGTGTGTTTCCGCGGCTCGAGGATTCCGATTCTCTGGAGGAAGTAGAGCGTAGGCCTTAGCTGGTGGTCGACGCTGCAGGCGAGGAGACGAGGACGGCGGCGTAGGGCTTGACGGAGGTCGAAGGTGGAGTCGACGCCGGCTTCGCGGAGGAGGAAAGTGATGACGGGGATGGTTTGGGAGGTTAGAGGGGAAGTGAGAAGCTCCGGGCACATGGAGACGAGGCGGCGGAAGTCCGGTAAGGAGAAGTTGATTGGTGGGGTTGTCATGTAGTCGACGACGGATTTAACGGCGGAGAGGGAGGAGGAGAGGAGGGGAGGGTGGCGGTTGAGGAGAGTGAGGAAATCGATTCCGAGGGAGTCGAGGTAGAGGAGCTTCTCGTGGATGTCGGATTCTAGGGTTCCGGTGGTGGAAGGGGAGGAGTCTGGGGGGTTGGGAGGGAAGAAGATTGATGATGATGATGACGAAGTGGTTGGTTTGAAGGAAAGTGAGGGGAAGTTGTGGAGACGGAGGCGAGGAAACGGAGGAAAGTGATGGTGGTGGTGAGGAGGGAGAGAGGAGGAGAGGAAAGAGAGAGCTTCTTGTTGCATTGTTCAAGAGACATCACTCACGACATGGGTTCTCTCTTTCTCTCCTTGTCTGGAACAAAAGGATGAAAGAGGATAAGACGGGGATGAACAAACTGTGATTTGAAGATGGAGATTTTATTTGGAGATCATATCTGAATCGATCCGGTTTAGTTCAGTACTTAAACCGGTTTATTTCAATTGAAATTAAAACAAAAAAATATGAAATGGTTCTCTTTTTCTTTTAGAATTCTGTCAAGCCCATTGGCCCAGTTGACATATATATATGGGTTTAAGATTTTTTTTCTAAATTTATTAGTCACAAAATTTCAACTTATTTTATTGATTTAGAAAAAGTACAAAATATTATTAGTACATCATAATTTTTATAAGAAGCATAGTGTAACTAAAACCGTTAGACATGAATTTTTATAACTTATGATAAAATAGTGTTAGAGATGATCAACTTTTAAATTTATCTGAGGAATTGCAGATATTTTTAGTAAATTTATACTACAAAATATTTATATTAAAAATTAGGGTGGCCTAAGGCAAAGTGCTTGTTATGCCATTAGGCAATTTGGAAGGTTTCACATCACTATTTCTTTTATTTTTATTAGGTATTTAAAATACAAGAAAAATTGTTGGAAAAGCATGTCTTAGTTTATGAAAAAATTTCGTATTTTAATAAATTTTTGGTTTGAATAGAGTTCAATATGACATAAGATAAATACATTAATTAATACATGAATCAATCTTTTGTATAATAGCCAATGAAAAAAATGAGATTCAAGAAACAGTAGACTAATGTATGAACAAGTTTAACACGAGTCGCTTTCAGATGTGGTAGCGTCTGTAATATCGTCCCACACCATTTTGGATACAAAGTCATCGTGCTTTGGAACATACTCCTGCAACCATAATCATAAATTCAACTAGTTTAATCATATCCTCTTTTGCAATTCATTTATTATTATCTATATACGAAAAAAACACTCAGAAATTAATGAAAGTAATTATAAATAAACCTCAAGAAGTTGGAGCAATTGAGAAGCGGTCGGGGCCGAGACGATGATACGGCGGGCGGTGGAGGAGACAAACCCTTCCTCCACTGCCTTATCTATAAACATCAATAGTGAATCGTAGAAACCATCCACATTCAACAGTCCCACCTGCATTTTTTTTTAACTTCACATTATGAGTATAAACTATGTATAATATTTTAAAGTTTTTGCTTCTTTTACACTGTATAAAGGTTTACGTTTTCTTTATCAACGTACGACATAATTTTAGGGTACTCTTTAGTTGAGACATTATTACATGTGACTGTATGTCTTAAACCCATATGCTTAGATTCTCTTTCCACACATGACGCTTTGTTAGTCAATTAAGATAATTGTTGTTTTTTCTTATACATAAAGAAAATCTCTACTCTGTCCATCAACAACGTAAACATCTTTCTTTCTTTTTTTGTATGACATAACAGACATCTTTAACTATGTTTTGTCGGATAACCAGATTTACCGGTCCGAATCTCAGGGGATGTACTTATGGAATTTGATTAGTTACCGGTTTAGTGTGGATCCCAAGTTGAGACCAGGTGATGACTTCCAACAACTCTTCAAATGTCCCATATCCACCTATATTTTGGTTGTCAAATAACGCCACACATTTATTAACCTTTCATAATTGTAGATACTATACTTATCATTTATCAATACATAACTTTTACAAGAAAAAAGAAATGAAAAAGACAAACCAGGAAGTGCGATGAAGGCATCAGCTTGGCGACCCATTTCAGCCTTCCTTTGGTGCATAGTCGATACTGTTATAACCTCTCCAATTGATTCACCGGTGATCTATAAAACCAACATCATTTCATCACAGCCATCATAATCATTTACATGCATGTTACTAAAAACTCATTTGATCAACATAAAATAAACTACTTCCTCCGTTCCATTAAGATAGATGTTTTATAAAAAAAATATTTTATTTATGTTTTTTATACAAAAATTGCAAATTTTAATAAAATTAATTGAATTTATTGAAAGACTATTGGTTAAAATGCATTGGAATTTGATAAATTCTAAAAACGATGTAATTAATGTGTTTTTTAATATGTGTGAAAACACCAAAACATATATTTTTAAGAAACGGAGGGAGTACATTTTAGTATTTGATAAGTAGATTTGTAAATACCTCTCTTGGTGCTAAAGACTTCGGAATGATTCTGCATAACATGCAACACATAATGTCAATATTTATTACAAATATCAAATTATTCACTTAGTCACCTTTTCTCATTAATGGTTAAAGATTCCTGTCATTTTTTTAAATTCACTTTGGTCTAAGGTTCCAACTTCTTTGAAGTTCAATTCATAGTTAATAACGTTAAACTAAAACTAAAGGCATATGCGGATATGCCTTTTCCCTCTTTGGCCTTAGATTTTGCCTAAAGATAGACAATATAATAAATAGATACCAGTTTTCAAATACGTTCCAAGAAAATTATAAGAATTATCATGGAGCAGTCGAAATGATATTTTATGATAATGTTACCCATTTGAAAAGCAGGACAAGAACATGGGGAAGACAAAAGAAAAAGAATGATGTACTGTCGCTTTGAATGTATAGATAAATCAAAACCTCTAATGTTTGTTTTTAATAGGTACTTATAAATAATCGAAAATTGTAGAGAGAGAGAGAGAGACCCAAGGACATGACGACCACCATCATGAACAGCCTGAGATATGAGACCCATTAGCCCCACGCTTCCTCCTCCATACACCAAGTCGATCTTTCTCTCCACCTTCCACATTTACGTTTACATCTGTGTTATTACTTATTAATGGCTAAAGCAAGTACAATTTATTACGAACTTTTAGAACAGTAGTCTTTTTAGATGACTTGACTAATTCAAAGTAACCTATATCTTTCTTTTTTTTATATAACACTATAAGAATGGTGGAGGTTTGCTAACTGAGGAAGTATATTTCAACCTTAACACGGTGATAAAACAATGATGTGATACTCAATTTCCCCTACATATTATTCACGACTATTTACAGTCGACATAACGTATGAGCTCTGTAAAATTAGTACTCATACATATTACATAAACTTGTGTATATCTCTGGATGTTTTTTTTTTTTTTTTTTTTTTTTTTTTTTTTTTTGGNTACATTTTTTAATTAGTTTGTGGAAATAAGAGAGTTACCAATTGTTGGGCGAGTTGGAGAGCAGCGTCGTGATAAGTGGTTTTATTGCCGGAACTGCTTCCGCAGAAGACACAGATCCTCCTGAATCTTGATTTTGTCTCTTCCATTTTGCTCTCTATCTTTCTGTCCTTTCTCTGTCTTGATCCTTTTTTTGTTGTCACTTTCTCAACTTTTTTTATATATATGTGAGGAAGAAGTATACAGATTTGTTTGGCTAAGGATCCAGGTACGCTGGCTATATATACATTTAATATGTTAGTTTATTTTATTACTGGATCCCGTAGATTGTGACAGCTTTTTACTTCTTCTTTTTTTTTGAATAGTTTTTGTTGTTGTTGTTGAAATATTGAATTTATTAATTAACAAAAGAAATAAATTTACATTAGAGATTTTAACTTTGAAGCTCAAAAACAATTAGCTTACAAAATAAACCTGAGCCAAACCTATCAAATAGCATTAGCATATCTCGAACATTATTGGATTGAACTCCAATATTTCGTCAAACTTTGAATCAGCTGTGTACTTTTCACTACAAGCATTTCACAATTTTTGGTGAGAATATTAACATAAAGATCAACAATTAGTAAAAAAAATCCACATTAACAAAATGTTACCAAATTTTAGATATGAATATAAAAGAATCATTTTAGTTAATCAATCTAGTAAATTTTTATTAGCTTATCAGAATATTGATATGCTTTATGATATTTCTAAATTCATATACCAACAGAATTAACAAAAAAAAAATTATTTACAAAAATATATTTTGGAAAACTATATATAAATTAGCAATACATATATGAATAGAAATATGTTAGACAAAAAATCATAGATATATGTACTATTAAAGAAAAACCATTATTTGAAATCAACCTTTAGTCATATGTTATATTTAAAAATGCCATTATTTCTATATAATTTATTAAGACTTCAGTAAGAATAATTATGAAAATAATATAGTATTCTAACTAAATTTATTTCTGAACAATAATAGATTAATTAAATATATTTCCAAAAAATTTAAAAATAAAATCTCACTTTTAATATATTTTTTAATTTAACTATAAAATATTTGACAATGCAAATAAACAAGTAAAAATTTTGAGAAATTTTGTGAATTTTTTTTTTTGGAAACAATTATAATTTTGATGGGAATGGGATCATACATAAATTTGCTCTGTTAACGGTGTCAACATGTTAATTTACTATTTTAAATACGTAAACCAACATAATTTCAACTATAAAACTATTTTATCAGGATTTTAATAGAGAACGGTCTCTCTGATGCCAATATACCGAGTCTTAATAATCTTTCACTAACCCACTTTTTTTTCTTTTTTACACTTTTAATTCAACTTTATTGTTTTCATCTAAATATCTTGGTTCAGTGATGACTTTAACATCCAAAAAGCCATGTACAATTCCTTGAGGCCGCAAAATGTTTATAAGTTTTTATATGTATCAAAGTTTAGATAAAAGTATCGGTTAACCATGTCCACAAGCAAGTCCGAGAGACCATATATCACTAAACATTTTCATAACCTTAACTCTACTTTTAAAGAATTTTTTAAAAATCACCATACTAATAAAATTGTAACCCAGATATTGCAATTTGACTTTACTCACACGGTGTTGCACAAGTGTCCACCCACCTTAGAAGAAGCCAGGATTCGATCCGCTAATTCCTTATTGTGATACTTTGTAATAAGTGAATAACTAAACCATATCTTTGATTGAAGAATCGGTCATTCTGCGTATCATAATATGTTTTTGTTTTTAATAAAATGCGTACCATGATATTTGTTATCTTCTTATTAGTCACCAAATCTCTAATATCTTTTGTTTTCTTACCTGTAGCCAAAATTGTTAATGAAAATCTCTTATCTTTCAGAAGGAGAGAGGTCTTTTAATTTATTTGTTGGAAGATTTCACTGTTCCGACGGTTTGTGGCTCCCGTGTATCGGGCATCTGACTCTGGCAATCGGTGGCTCCTTTAGCACTGTTTTGGCCGGCTTCCGACTCCGGCAATCGGTGGCTTTCTAAGCACTGTTTTGGCCGGCTATGTACATAGCTTCACCTTGTTCTTTTTTGGTGGTGTTGCTTAGTTATCTTCCCGGATTTACCTCCCGTTTTGTTTAGTTTTCTTTGTTTTTTTGCTCCATCGTTCCTCTGTTTTTCACTGTTTGTTTCAATTCGTTTGTTCTTTCATCGGAATAATCTTATTCCTATCCTCCTTTCATCTATCGTTTTGTTTCATCTTCAGGCTTATTTGTATCTTTAAAGATGAAATTTTGAAAGTGCAGGATCTTATGTCCGATGCTTAGATCGTTTCGTCCGCAATTGAAACTTATCTTTAGTTGTTTTGAAACGATGGTTTAAATGTTGCCGGCTGTGGACTTTCGGCGAGACTATTTGATCTGAATCTGGAATAGGTTTATCTGTCGTTGAAGTTGGCTTCTCCGGTGTATCGGAAAGTCCATATCTGAGTCGGCAAAAGTTGATGGTGGGATCTGACTTTTTGGCACGTGTCTAATCTTCGGTGCATCCTTACACGTGCTTTTGTGACCGTTTGTCTTGTCATATCCACCTCTTGGGCTGTTTGGTTTAAGCCTCATATTTGGGCTTTGTAATTGGTTTTTGTTTGTAAGTCAGTAACTTGTAGCTTTTGGCCTTTGAATAATAAAGTGATAAAAAAAAAAATTGTTAATGAAAATATTGGCACTATTAATTAACTCACAATGTGACAAATAAAATAAATTAAAAGAAAGAAGCTCTCAATTGGATTCTCCTAAAGTTTAACTTAAACTATCGTATAAGTTAACATTTTGACCCAAAAAAAACTATTGTATAAGTTATACTCTATCCTTTCAAAATATTGCATATTTTAGTAATTTCACATGTACATATTTAAAAAATATCTAAAATATTAATTATAAATATATTATTTGTTGAGATTAACAATTTTTATAATTTATAATTAATAAAAAATTAATAAATACAATTAATTTTATTAAAATTCATAATTTATCATTTTTATTTAATGAAAAAACATTGAAAATGTAAAAAGTTTATATTTTGAAAACAAATATATTTTTCTAAAACATGATTTTTTTTTGTAACAGAGAGAGTATATAACAAGTTGATTGCACATATTTATACACAATGCACATACTCGAAAAAAGTATATGAAATAGACATAATTCTCAATATCCAAATAGTAAATCAAATATATCATGATCGTGAACCAGCTTCGACAAATCAATGTCTTATACTATTCACAATTGAGATTCGAAAACTCTTGTATTAAAATTAGTATAGTCAAAAAGGATTTGGTCAGATCTAATACTTTTATTCTGCCTATCTCAGTAGATCTAATAGAAATAGCTGGCAAATATACTTTACAATTTGTTCATATAAGATAGCAAACATTTGATATTCAAAGTTCAAACCAAGCAATCTATTGATTTGTTTGAAGTTTTAAAAGAAAGAAACACACAAATACAAGAAAAACCCTACGTCAGAAATATAAATGTAAATAGCCCATTTGTTATATTTCAAATGGATATAGGCCACTGATACTTAGATTAGAAAACCCATTATTATTTTAAGTTAGGCAGGGTCCAGCTCTAGAATTTCAGCCCGGCCCTGGTGGGATCCGATTCATGTTACACTATCACCCTATGGGAAACGCCGTCGTTTAACGATAGTAGGAGTTTTCGCTTCAGCATTTTCTCCGGCGTTTTCCCACCGTCCTACGAGTCACAGATTACGTTTCTTTGCCATGTGAAGCATGTAATTGTACGTGACTTTGTTATCTTTGCTTTTAAATTTAAGAAGGGTGTCATGTCAAAATTAGGACAACTTTTCTCTATTCCTCCCTTGATCTTTTTATATCTTTATTTAAAAAAGTAGGTCGTCCAGTGTAAAATTATGTCATAAACTATTCTATTTGTTCTTCTGTTGTATCATGCACTTTTATGAAATATGTGCTTTACTTTGATAGAAAGAATTTCTTAGAGGATTTTCTTTCCTGTATTCCCATGTAATTCCTGGAAAAGAGTTTGATTTGAAAGCAACCACTCGAAAATTTCATGCACAAACACACAAATTTTGCAAGTTGAAGTAGTTTTACCAAGATTTCAGGTTCTTGCCGTTATATTGTGTGGGTTTCTAATTTTCTACATAAGAGCATGTGCAATGGGACCTCTTAAGAAGTTTTTAAAAGGTGTGGGTCTCACAAAAATTAAAAATTCACTCCTTAAAACTCTTCCATAAGAGGTGTTTTTATACTGTTCATGGCCCTACGACATGTGGTGGCCCACGATTCTTAGGGTTGCACATGCTCTAACACACTTGTTCAAATATGACATCTATAACAAAAATATTTAGCAAGTTGATTGGAGAAAAGGGTCGATTTTATCAATTTTAAAATTATTTCATATATTTTTTAATCAACAATACTTTTTGCTAGTGATTTAAGTTGGTTTTACTGTGTTCCTAGTTCGATTTTCGCTGGAATGGTTGGTTTACGCTATGCCATCAGATATTAATAATGGCTGGCCCTGGATCTCAGAAAAGATTAAAGACTTAACCCAAACTTCTTCCAATTAACAAAGAAAAATGTATTTCGTAAAATGATATAGAATCATCAGCGACCTGGCATGTTTAAAGCATCCACATTTAGTTGTCATACACATTTCTTTTAAAGGATTGGTAATATGCAAGTGTTTTTCCTTTTGTGATTGAGGATGAATGCTTTTGATAGGGAAACAAAGTTGATCGGTTGGATTAAAGGCTAAAAGTGTTTGCGATTGGGTGTGCCCGAAGTAACCATCTCGATTCCTTTTCTTTTCTTGTTCAAAACTCTTTTGCCTTCATGTATTTTTTTGTCTCTCTTTGTATGGCCTTTTAGTCTAAGCTCATAAACTCCACTGGGTATTTACCCTTTACACTCTAAACTGTCCTCTTTGGTCCTACATGTCCTCTGTAACGTAACTGAAGCATGAATTTGTGCACCTTTTCAACATACCAAGATGATTTGAACCTTTGTTTACATTAGAAAGAGAGAAAATAGGCTAATTTTTCTTTAAATCTTAATCTCTTAAGACTTAAAAGTTATTTCTTGAAAATTTGTTTTTATTAACCAATAAAAAGCTTTACATCAAATTAATGCAAAATCCACTCTGATGTAAAATGAAAATATGATTATCTAATTAATAAATAAAAATAATGTCATCATAAACTATGCAACAAAAGAAGAAAACATAATGTAAAGAAAAATAAAATTGAATACTTAACTCATAAAAATATCAAAACTCATTAGCTGAATTACCCTAACCATGGTCGCGTATCACAAGACTGGATGTTTCTCGCCTTGGCTTGGAGTAACATCGTGAAACCTGGAAATTCAAAGACTTTCATTTGATAGTGTTCTTTCTTCTTGAGCATAATGGTATAATTCACATCTTTGCTTTTCCTCAATAATAGTTGTTGGATCATGTCCATCTTCCTTTGTTGTTTTTCTTCTTCTTTTAAACTAATTTTTTGAGTAATGACCCTTTATATTTCGGTAATAGGAGCCAGATCAGTTAGTGTAAGAGATTTTGTTGATTTATGAGTGGCATTTGGATGAAGGATTTAAAAAATAATAAGTAAAGGCTGAAAATATGATTGGGGAATGAAAGGAAGATCTCTTGTACATTCCTTTAACTCATCAGAAATTAGTAATTACATTTACCATTTAACCTTTTAGGAACTCCCATATATATACAAGATTCTGTTATATCATATTGTATAAATGTTGTTGAAGATTCTTAGGTAAGGTAAATGGTGGTGCTCTTCTTTTCTCTTCTTTCTATGCAGTAGCATGCTTCATGAAAGAGAGAGACCTATTCATCAAAGTAGAAGTGTAATATGATAAGCTCCTCATGCCAGTTACTGTAACGTGATTTCATAGATCCATCTTGGATTTAGCATTGCATCTTAGATTTTATGCAACATTCACTGAATAGCAAACATATTTTGTATCCTTTGCTAGATTTGAGATTCAGCTGTTCACTATCTAGCTTTGAGTGTAAATAATGTATCATTAAGTTAAGATTAGTATATCCTTGCCTTGTGGCATATTGGTTTATGCATACATTTTTGGTCTTTCTAAATAGTAAACACCTTTGTTTCTTGTTCTTCTTCTTTGTTTATCTCGTTTTTAAATGAAAGATACATTGAAAAAGCTACACACTTTTCTGAAAGTAATGAAAGGGAGAGATAATGATATTTAATACATTTATTATATGACTATATGTCTCTGATGGGTCCGCTGCTAACTTTAAAGAAGATACAAAGACCAAAATAGTGATTCTAAGCGAGACCCTTTTGGGTTACACTTACAGAACCTGAAGGGTTAAAAACAGCTTCATCAGTTATGATTCTTGGTTATACTATGGAACACAGTTCATGTTAATGTTGTTCTAGAAACTGTGTGCCAATATTTTCCATTATTTTTATTTATCTTGCGGCTATTTTGGTCGCTTACATGCTTGTGACATGGGGTTAGCTTTTGTTTGATTGGGTCAAGACCAGGTGACTGTTGTCTTGAAAAGGTATAGGACATGCATGGCTATTAGTGGGTTAAGGGTGAGATTATATAATTGGAGATGTTATCTTTGAATATATATATGTAAATCATTTGCATCTTTAATTAGGTCTTTTAAATATAGAAAACAAATGATAAACTTTGCATAAAAGAGAGGTACCCACTTATCAAGCAATACCCATGATACAATTTTAAAATGTATATTGTGAAATTTGAGATAGAAAAACACTATTAGGGGGGAAAGCTGAACTGCCTTTGGCTTTTGATACTGATTTGTCACCACATGCATTCCACTTTGCACTACAAAAACCCACTTTGGACCCTCAAATTCTTGCCTCTACTACAAGAAAAGCATACACATTCCTCATCCTCTCCATATAATTTCACCTCTCACTTCTCTCCATAGACTTACACAAACATCTTTTTGGTAAGTTCCTTTGATTTTTTTTTTGTTATCCAAAGAAAAAAAAGTATCAAGACAAGACTCTGTATATTAAGTATGAGAAGTGGAGGTTGTAGTGTCCAGCAATCCCTCACGCATGAGGCTGCAAACATGGTGAAACAAGCCATGGCCTTGGCTAGACGGCGTGGGCATGCTCAGGTCACGCCTCTCCATGTGGCTAGCACCATGCTCTCTGCTTCCACAGGTTTACTCAGAACAGCTTGCCTCCAATCCAACACTCATCCTCTTCAATGCAGAGCACTTGAGCTCTGTTTCAACGTCTCTCTTAACCGCCTCCCAACTTCCACAGGGAGTCCTATGTTGGTCCCTTGTATATCTAACGCTCTGGTTGCAGCTTTCAAGCGTGCACAGGCTCACCTGCGGCGTGGCTCCCTTGAGAACCAGCAACAACCAATCTTGGCCGTCAAGATTGAGCCTGAGCAGCTCGTAGTTTCCATTCTTGATGATCCAGGTGTCAGCAGAGTGATGAGAGAGGCTGGTTTCTCAAGTCCCCACGTGAAGAGCAAGGTGGAGCAATCTGTGTCTTTGATGATCTCCTCCAAGAAACTTAAACTAACTTCTGCAGTAAGGAAAAAAGATGTCATGAACGGTGTAGACGATCTGGTGGATGAGAGGAGGGAGACCTTCAGGTAACGTCTCTTCTTGTGGAACTACTTAGGTTTGGTCATGAAACTTTCACAGACACACACACACACACACACTGTAAGATCTAACTCAATATACTTTGTTTCAAATAGTGAGATCGAAAACGGGACCAATCTAGAATGCCTAATGAAGACAAGCAGCAAAGTGACCACTGCTCTCCCAGCGTGGCTACAGAAGTACAAGAACGAGAACCAAAGTGACAGAACTGTGAGTTTTGGCCTAACCCTTCTCATTAGAGATAGTTCTTGATGTCCTAAGATTTGGTGTTGTTTTGGATTTGTCAGGATTTAGATAACTCAACCTGTGATTCAGTATACAAAAGACCATCTGAGAAAACTCTGGACCTTTCTTCTCTGTCTCCTTCCTCTTCTTCCAATACTTATGCTCATACAAGAGAGGTGGAGTATGCCTCCAGGTTTAATGAGATGAATGCTGAAAACCTAAGAACTCTATGTGATGCCTTGATAAGCAAGGCACAAAAGCAGAAGGATGTGATCCCTGATATCGCAAAAGCTATCTTAAGTTGTAGGTCAGGATCAGAACCTAGGAAGCTCAGCAAAGGGAACCGAAAAGAAGAAACATGGTTACTTTTCCATGGTGCGGATATTGAGGCCAAAGAGACGATAGGTAGAGAGTTGGCAGAGCTTGTGTTTGGGTCTCAGAACAGTTTTGTCTCAATTAACTTGAGAGACAAGAAAAGGAGGAGAGATGAAGATAGGTGGAGCTACACTGAGAGATTGTTCGAAGCAGTGTCTTGTGATCCACATAGAGTGTTCTTCGTGGAAGATATAGGGGAAGCTGATTATTTCTGTCAGATGCGTTTCAAGAAAGCCATTGAGAGAGGAAGAGTCCAAAGTGATACTGGTGAAGAAGCTTTGCTTAGAGACGCCATAGTGATCTTGTGCTGTGAAAGAGTTATCTCAAGATCAAGAAGCAGTTCACCTCCAGAAGAAGAAAGAAAGATGAGGAGTTCATGTATATCTCTCGATCTGAACCTCTCTCTCCATCATGATGGTGATGATGGACATTGCAGTGATCATATTGGATTACATGATGATGTAGATGCACACATTCTTTTCAGCAAGTCGGCAACATGATCACCATAGTCTTGATCTTGTTATGTATTACTTCTCCTTGGGACATTATTTTTCTGGCTCAGTCGTGTAGTTAGGATGCCTATGAACTTTGTAGAGGGCTATGTTAACAAACTATCCAAATCATAACTTGAAATTCTCTTTACATATCCAACTTATTAGTCTAAACCATTATATTGATGGTAATGAATACTAAAACTAGTAAAATTTATACTGAACATTCGATTGTAATTACCAACTTACCATTAACCACTCTATTTTAGTTTTATCAACAAAGAAAAGAAAATAAAAAGGCCAAGACGATAGAACAAAGAATGAACATGTACCAATATCAATATATTTGACATAGCAAATGGTATGATCCATAACCCTGTTTAAGCTCATTTATCCAGTTCCTATTATTTATTTATTTTAATATTATCCAACTGCTATAAGTAAAGTCCTCGAATATCAACTTTATACTGCCACCGCCGGAAAAATTGGTTGATAAGTATGCCGGTATATATTCAATATCTGGCTTTTATAATTGCTCAAAGTATAGTATAAAAATGATCCATGACGTAAGAGTTGCACAAAGGGGAAAATGTTTTTTCAGGAACAAATAAAAATGAAGTAGATTAGACCAAAGAAAATCAAAGGATCATTACTTTTTCACATTTTTCGAATAATATTCGACTTGCATAAACAAATAGCTAGGCAAGCAAAAAGGAAATTGTTTACTTCCTTTGGTTCCTCACTTTAGAAAGGTATGGGATTAGGCTAAGATATAATTCTTTTAAGAAAAATAATTAAAAGTAAAAGGTTACCCCATGAAAAGAAGGGTTGAGTAGGAAACAAGAGGCATCTTATGCTTTAGAATATATAAAACATAGATTAAGTGTACTAAAACATTATGGCCAAAGAAGGGGGCTTTGTCGTATATGAAATAATCTTGTAACATATATTGAGGTCGTCGTGACAATATCGAAAATGTGTATTCTATAATATTCATCTACAGTAAAACACTAAGACCACTTTATATAAATGTAAAAGCGTACAATTTGAAATCAGTAGTCGCAGGCTCATAGTTTCCTCTGAAAGCTAAGACAGCTTGACTGATGTTTAAGAATTCAACAAACTTTATCAATGTTTCGAGGGATTGTTAATTTTGTCAAACCCATTATTTTAAGTTGGTTCGGCCATTGGTTAAACAAAATGGCCCATTCTGGAAAATCGTTTTTAATAAAGGTCCAAAAAAAACAAAACTAATATGTAATATTCCTCCCATTTTTAATATATGACATTTTAAAATTTTCCACATAAATTAAAATATTAATTTTTTATATTTTCTAAACAAAAACATTATTAATTATTATATAATCATAATTTAACTAATTATAAAACATAATATATATTGTTATTGGTTATTAAATAATAAATGTTAATAAATTTTATATAAAAAATTGAAAATGTTATATAATTTAGAACATTTTTTTTTAAAACGTCATGTATGAAAAAGGGAGGAGTACTTTTAAAAGGTTCTAAATATTTATTTAATATTTTTCCCTATTGAGTCCTGATTATATTAGGTCAGGGGTGCGGTGGAACCGTGGACGTTAACGCGTTTATTTGAATTTGACAGAAAAACATTATGCTTACGAAAGATAACACTAACCACAGAACAAGAACTTCTGGATAGTTCTACTGGTGGCTCAATAACGTTTTAATGCAAAAAGGTGCTAACACTTATTCATGGCCCCGCCCACAAGATCTTCGTTACTGGCAAACGACTGGATAAAAGAATAATTTGTCAATAGTCTAATGGTAGATAAGCTAAAACAATACCTATTATATTATACGTTTTTCTTAAAATGTACAAAGATGTCACGTAATCTCCAGTTTGAAATGTGGAGATTCTTAAAGCCTTAAACTATGAATTGGTGGCTATAGACATGATTAACCGACGCTATTTGAAAAAGGTATACGAATTAACTACATGAAATAATGTTTTATTTATTTTATATAACAATGAACAAGGGAAGATGAACATATGTATACAAAAGACTCTGTAGAAGATAAATCGTAATGTTGCATAGAAAAAAAAAAAAAAAACGAACCAATATATATTGGTGGAAGGGAACATGATGAAAGCAAAGACTTAAAAATCGAAGTCGCACTTGAGAGGGAGAACGGTAGCAGAGGTTGTAGTTCCGTTGAACGTACTTAAAGGAATCCTTATATCATCGCAGTTAACCTTAGGCTTAGTCCTCCTAAACTTCAAGTCCCCAAGCTTAAACCTAACCCTAAGCCTAAACTTGATCTCAATATTGTATACCCCCGCGACACTCTCCTCGTTGTAAGTCCTTAACTCTCCGGCGTTAAAGATAACAAGGTTTTGACCTTGGAACATTGGTCTTAACACGGTCGTGTTCTTGTGTCCTTGATAGAAAGGAGCTAACGTGGTGGAACTAAACCGCTTTCCATCATAGTAGGCATGAGCTTCGATCCTGTCGTAGTAGACTCCTATCCTCTTGTTAGGGTTTCGGACAGGGACTGTGAAAGTTAGGTTATACCTTAAAATGTTGTCAGGGGAAGTGTGTTCAAAGCGTGTAAGAGAGGCTTCGGTCACGTGAAACTTGATGGCACGAGGACGGACGATGAGCCAGAAGATAAGAGCGGCTATGCCGAGGATGACAATAATGGCTATGATGACTTTGACAAAGAAGCTGAGGAGGCAGCAGCCACAACCGCGGCTGTGACCAGGTCGCCGGAAGTAGCCTTTGGGAGCCGGTGGTGGGACTGATGGACCGTAGAAGGCGCCGTTGAGAGGTTGTTCAGCCATGTTTCAGTTTGTACGTGGAGGTTAGAATGAATGGATATACGACTAATGCAAGTCCCTCTTTATACACTCGTTTCCATATGCGTTTGGTCAACTTAGATTAAGGTATTGTCACGTTACGCGGTGAGTTGATTGAATATTTGACTAAAGAATATTATGCAATTGTAGGCTTGTATTGTTGCCCAAGAACTTCCAATTAAGAGTATTTTGTGTAAGATACATATATGTTTTTGCACACAGGAAAAAAATATGTTATGACTTTTTGGTCTCTCGTCGTACGTTGGTTCTCTTTTATACATTGATATATAAAGTGTTCTAGAACTTGGGGTGGGAGGAGTGGGCGGGCTTGTGAAGAATTGTATTAATTAGATTGTTGCATTTTCGTATATATAGACATTATTTTTTACGAATATTTATTGGTTTAGTTTTATTAGTTTTAAAATTAGCATGATAAATTAAAAAATTTAAATTCAACATTAAATTATTTATATATGACAAAAGTTTCATCAAAATATGTATGTTTATTATTGTGTTAAAAATTTAAAAACACTCACATATTAAAAATACATTAGAAAATATCTTTATACAATTATTTTTTTGATTAATATTTACTTATAAATTATTATATCTTAATATTTAATTATAAATTATAATAAAAACATTATTTTCAGATAACAACACAATATATATATATATATATATATATATATATATATATATATATATATATATATATATATATATATT